>UCOH01012555.1:0-12403 GCA_900474275.1 Synergus japonicus
ATTTTCTGGAGTCGATTATCATTGATTGGCTTGGCATCTTCATTTTTGTCGTACGTGCATTTCGGATTCTATAGGACTTTCCGGTAGAACCACGAATTTCCAGACTGACTCGTCTTGACGTCTGGTCCTCCTTGACCGTGTCATCGTACCAGGATGCGACTAGTGTCTGTCTTGGTCCCTTCAGTCCGAGTTCGTCCGCTATTTCCTCGGCTATTAGAGACACAGTCGAACCGCCGTCCAGGAGTGCGTATGTTTTTATCTCTGCCGCGGGTCCTTTTAACGTCACTGGGATAATCCGAAAATACACTCGCTTGTCTTCCTTACTTGTGCAATTTACCCGCTCTGAAATTTCTTCAAAAGTGGACTCGGCTATTTTATTTTCGGAAGTACTTATTTTTTGTTCGACGTCTCTGTTTCGCTTTTTCTTCAAGAAGTTGTTATGTAACAAGCGGTGGTGTTTGAATTTACAACCTGACTGGTTGCAACTTCCTCCTTTGCATTGTCGAATATTATGCTCAAAAGATAAGCATCCGAAACACGCTCTCTTTTTTCTCACCCACTCCCACCGCTCATCTACCGACAATTTTAAAAAACCCGAGCACGCCTCTGTTTGATGCGATTTATTTCCGCAAAAATTGCATTTATCAATGACTCTGTCTTCTTCGAGACACGATAACACGCGTTTGTCATTTTTGTCTTTGTCCGGTGGTGGGGGTACGTAAATAGCACTCGCCGCTTCAGCTTCTTCTTCTATCCACGTCGCGAATTCTCTGAGTCCAGCTGCGTTCGGTTGCTTTGCGGTGTATTTTCCCCAACTCGTTCGCGCACTCGCTGGTAATTTGTCAACCAACTGCCTAACTAATCTAGGATTCGCTAAATAATTTGGTTGGTTTAACGACTCGATGGTAGCCACCAAGTTTGTCACTGTCTCCGGGAATTTTATCATGGTAATAGGACGATCCTCCTTAACCTTCGGTAAGTTTGTTACGCGGTTCACTTGGTCTTCAATAATGTAATCGGATCGACCGAAACGTCGCTTTAAAACATTAATAACCTTTTCTACATCTGTCGTGGTCAATAAAGCTCTGACAGCTTCCAACGCATCACCTTGAAGGCATTTCTGTAACCGGAGCATGTTTTCCACAGCTGAGAAACCGCATGCTTCGGTCGTTTGACGAAACATTTCTTCAAAAAGGATCCAATCGCGAGTATTTCCCCTGAAAATGGGCAAATCTTTTCCCATAACCTGCCTCGCTATATATTTATTTCCCGTTGTAGCTACCGACGCATTTCTTTGGTTAAGACGTGAGTTTACTGGCGGTACGGTGGGTTCGCGTATTTCATTTCCACCATCACTTCCGCGGTCTTGTGGAATCACTTGCGCGACAGAACGATTGTCAATCTGGTCTCGGTCGGTCAACCAGTCCTCTACCCTTGAACGACTCGATCTTTCAGAGATGATTGAGCGTCCCTCGTTTATGTCACTAGTCCGAGAACTACCGTCACGCTCCACAAGTTTCGCCTCCTCCAATTGGGCGCGTAATTCAATGAGCCTCTTTTCACGCTCGGCCTTTTCGCGCGCGGCCTCACTTTCCCGATCAGCTTGCACCTGTTCTAAGCGTGCGACTTCTTTTTGTCGTCGTAACTCTATTTCGAGTCGTCTTCTAGCCAAACTGGCAACGGATATTTGCGAAGCACTACTGCGCGATTTTTCACTAGGTGATGGACTTTGTACCGTATGCGAATTTCTTACCGATTTATTACATTTCGGTTCGTATCTCGCAGGTGGCAATCCTTTGTTACTCCTGGCGCTACGTCGCACCGTCAAAGTTTTGTCTGGATCCGTTTCGTCGTGCGTGTCTAGGGGGTCTCCGGGCCGTGGCGTCCCTGGCAATCCATTCCCTTTCCCCTCGCCATCTGCACCGTCCATCATGGCGTCTGCACTCGCTTTCTTTGCACTGTCCCTGCAGCGTCACTAACCTTTCTGTCCCTCACAACACAAAAACTGCACTATTTTTGCTATGTAAGCGGGGTCACATATGTGCTGTCTACACAAATGCCGCGAACATGAATGTGAATGAAATCCACCGCCAAAAATCCGGTTCGAAGGACCAATGTTTCTTTTGTTATGAGACAATGGTAAATGACGCTAACAATTAATTTTCAAAGAACTCACGTTTTGGTCTATTTCTTTTCACTACAGATAACATAAATGAAAACACAAACTAATTTGGAAAGAGGTAAAGTACATTGGAGTACATTAAAAAGTGAAAATTGGAGATAAAACTCACGAACATATAAGATTCAACGTTGCGATTTTGCCGTCTCAAAAGGCACACACTTAGAGAGCTCACGTAGCCCCCCAAATCTATTCTCTAGTTCTTCTCGCCTCAGGTACAGGGCGCCACTTGGACTGCTCCCTGATAAAATGCGTCCGCCACAATTGTACTAATGGGAAAATATTCAAAAACTTAAAATAATTAGGTTTTTGAACAAAATGAGGTCAGAAAATGTTTCTCGAATGATTGTAGGATATAAAATACACATTATCCATTAATCAAATAATATGAAATTCAAAAATAACACATGAAATTCCAATTATAAAATGATCATTAGTAATGTAATGCTTTGTCCTTATTGGTCAGATGAAAGTGATGGCGCGGCGTAAACCAAAAATGGCGCGTGACGTCATCAGTAAAATTAATTTTGAATACAATCTAATTATAAATAATTATTATAATTATTAAAATCTTATTATAATCTGATTATAAAATAAATATGTACTGTTTTTATTAAATATGTATTTTTAGTTATAACTGAAAATATTCAAATATGTACTATCAAATTTATTTTATAATTATTATTTCATAATTATTGTTACTTTTTCAAACATTTATTAAACTATGTTTTTTTTTTACATGAAGAACCACATAAAGTTTAACAAAATATTTATTATTTCATTCTTATAAATTTGGGAAAAACAAAAAAAAAATAAATGAAAAATAATTCTATTTAGAAGCTAAAGTATTTTAATATTTTTTAGATAAATTTAACTTTATGTGGGAACATAACAAATATTTTGTTAAGAGTATCAAGAAATGCTTACTGTGTTATCCACTGTATATATTTTACGTAATTTCATGTGTTATTTTTCAATTTCATATTATTTGATTTTGTTCAAAAACTTAATTAGTTTAAGTTTTTGAATATTTTCCCATTAGTATGATACATTTTTAAAGCGTGTTGCGCTCAGCGCCGCCCTAGTGAGAAAATTTCGCACATAGAAACTATAATCACCATGTCTATGTCTTAAGATATGGGAGTCGGATGGGGCTGGTACTATTTTAATCAGTGTTGACACACTAGCTAATAGGTATCGCTATAGTAAAATACGGAAAAAATCAGAATGATACAACCTTGACTAGGGTCCTATCTTGATGACACTCCCCTATATACCGAGTTTTTAAGTTAATTTGTCTACCGTGTAAATTTTAATTAAAATAAACTCTAAATTTCTAATTCTCTGGAGTTAGCCAGTGTCTTCTAGTATAATCTATTTCCAAGAAGGTTGCATCAAGATTGATTGAAATCCGACGTGACTACTGAATCGATATTTAACGTCCTATCATTAATCTGTGACGACCACAATGCTTACGAAAACATAGGGTTCTATCAAGTTCCACCAGAGATTGGCGTTTGTTAAACATGAGGTTTACTTCCTCTTAACAGTTTTACATTCTACACTCTGAAATTCGCCAAAAATGTATTCATGATAATATAGTATATTATGTGCCAAGGAAAGGAAGCAGGCCTTTTTTGTCGAGTGCGAAGGCGCTCTCGACCTACGACTCGTGCTGCAACGTCGCGGTTGACAAAAATGCCGCCCTCCCGTGGTGCATATGTTATTTTCTTCAAGGGGCCCCGGTTTTGTGGTTCGGGGGGCGGAGCTCCCCTAAAGGAAAAAAAATACAAATTTTCACTTGTCACGGGTACGTTTAATACAAAAACAATAATAATTAAAATACGTATAATTTGATTATTATTGTTTATTCACTTTAAAGGTTTACAGAAACTTAGGAGGCACGAAAGGTCCGTCGTAACTAAGACACAACGTAACACTGACTTACCCTGCCTACAGGGTGGCCCTGTAGGCCCTTTTCGGGTCTCGACCACAGTAGTGGGAGTAAGGACTTATCTTAAAGTAAATACATAATACGCAGGGCGTTACACACTCCCATTCGCACGAGATCTCTTCACCGTCTGCGCTCGCTATAGGGACAAATTATTGCTTCCACTTCGGCGACTCTCCGAGAGACCCGTCACTCTTTTCCTACGAGCCAATCTCTGACTGACCATAGGAAGGGGAACTACCAGTCGGATCTATAAAGATTCGCGCTAAAGCACGAACAAAGACTAGTCTGTCCCCGACTAGTTCCCAACCAAGACTTCCCTGGCTGCTCCAACCAGCGGAGTGTCTCCCAGCATGTCTAAGACTACCCATCACGCACTATCTCTCACAGTAAAAACAAGAGTCTTAAATAGAATCCACTTTTGATCCAATGGAGATGCAACAAACCAGAACACCTACGGTGTGAAATTCACTCACTTTTAAAAATGGGTCCAAAGGAACCAAATTATGTCATCCAAAATAACCACATTACTTGACAGAGGAGCACAAAACAAAAACAAGTGAAAGAGCCTTTACAGATAACTTCACGTCATGAAAGGAACAACTTTTAGTAGTTCTTTACTTCTGATTAACACCCCGATTTTGATAGATTCTAAAGGAAACACTTTTTCAATGGAGATGCAATATCGTGGAACCTCTAGTTTTTTCTGTGCTACGATAACTGTCTAACCCAATCTGTCGCCACCCGGACGCGACTACCCAAAGTATTGTTACTTGTGGCACTGAAATATCAACCAGCATCAACCAATCTAGTGATGGGACATCGATGTTTTCTTTCGATTATTGATTGTTTAAACATCGATTTTGCTTATCGATATCGATGTGTTAAATATCGATATAATGTTTCGATGTCGATGTTTTTAACTCACGTTTAGGGTTCAGAAATGACACGTCACTCGAAGTTTTTTACGTATTATACATGTAAATTGTAATATTAATATTAATATTAATATTATTTATGTAAATTGCGTATTTTACGTAGAAAACACCCCACTCCATTAGAATTTGATGTTTTCGACGTAAAATACCTAGTAAATTACTGTAAAAGGCCAGGTAATTTACCTAAGGTACTTTACTTACCGAACCCTGCTCACGTTCTTTTTTTCCTGGCTATCAGCTATCAGTATCTATTGATGTAATTACAGTATATTTTCCAAATAATAATATCCTTTGCTACGAGATACACTCATACAATTTTTTATAAGTTAAAATGTAATTATTTATAAATTTATAATAAACACTAAAAATAATATTTTTTAGCATTTTAAATTTCGCGCAAATAATCAAATGCATCTGTGCATGCGCGATTATCGAAATAACGATACACTCGAATCTACCAATAACGACCTTCCTACTAGCGACCGCATTCCTTTCTCATTATCCTCCTGCATGATGCGGTCGATGTTTAAAACATTGATAATTTTCCATTGGATGTCCCATCAATAAACCAATCTGTCGATATTCGGCTGAGCGCGCCCTTTTAAGGGTGTAGTGTAGTCTGTAGGCTAAAAAAGAGACTGTTTTCTGGGATTTTTTGTGAGCAAGCTATGGAAAATATGCACATAAAAATTGTTAGGTATAATAAATTAAGTCTTAAAACACACAAAAAAATTTTTTAATATTTTTTTTTCGAAATCCGCAATTGAACGTAACACCATAATTTGGAGGCAGGTCGGCTCCCACACGACATCTGACAACGGCTTGTCGGAAAAAAAACCCCAAAGTTTTTTAGATTCAGTATGACAGTGGCTACAAAATGACCTATGGATATTAATTTGTGATTTATATTGTCAATTTTATTTAACAAAGGTCAAAAAAATTGAAAAAAGTGGTTTTTTTCGCTATTTTTTGTGAAAAAAAATATAGTAAAATTCAAAATTTTAACACAATAATAGATCATTTTGTGAGTACTTATGTGTAGAATATGTGGTAAAAATTTCAGAAGGATCGACCCACTGGTTAAAGAGAAATCGTGTGGGGCGTCCGAAAAAACGTTGTTTTGAGAAAAACGCGTTTAAAGTTTTTTTTACATGTTCGCGCGGTCAGATAGTAACGTTTGGGTTTAAAAAAATACACTTGTACTGCTCGGATCTTCATAAAAATTTAATACAATATTCTTAGATACATATACATTCGAAAAAGGAAAGAAAAAAAAATTGATTTTTCGAAAGTGATTAACTAGACTACATTAAGGACAAATACCAAACTATGACGTCACGAATTACCGACCGGACAATATATGTATTTCTTTTCCACCTTCTTATTTTTAAACTAAGTAAAATATCTCATTGGAAATTTGAGAGAAGAAAGAAAATATATTAGCCGATCGCTGTCTGGTCCCTTGGAGCTCGTATTTTGCATGCAAAATATAGTTTTCATAATTTTTTTATGTCCAGTGTCCACTATAGCAGACCATATGATGATTTACCAGGATTTACAAAGATTATGTGATCTGCTATAGTGGACATGGAAAATTGATGAAAAATATATTTTTCTTGCAAAATACGAGCTCCAAGGGTCCAGACAGCGATCGGCTAATATATTTTCTTTCATCTCTCAAATTTTCAACGAAATATTTCACTTACTTTAAAAATAAGAAGGTGGAAAAGAAATACATTGTCCGGTCGGTAATTCGTGACGTCATAGTTTGATATTTGCCCTTAAGCTAAAAAAAAGTAAATCGATTCATTGAAAATCCCTTTAAGGCCCAAGGGTTGAGTAGGAGGCCGAGAATGAGAGTAGTGCCGGATGGAGGGAGATGCGCAAGATACATTTTCTCGATCGCCGCGTTTGCCCGCATCCTCGCTAGAGTTCTTAAATTCTCGAGAACTTAAATCCAGGTTATATGACCGAGAATATGACAGAATTTATGAGAATTTACAAGAATTTAAGAGAATCTAAGAATTTATGATTTTTAGAAAAATTGTTATTGTTTACATTATTTACATGGTTAAATTTTAGTCATTTATTAGCTAAGGCATATTTAGGAATGTAAAATATGCAAAACAACAGCTGACTAGTTAACTAAAGCTACAAAATTCATCTTATAATAAACGTCACTTTATAAGTTATGTTGTACGCTAACATAACCTATGCTCTGCATACATTTGTGACAGTTTTTTCATTTACAACTTGTGTAAAGCTTATTAAGAAGTAATAGAAGTACAAAAAACAGTTTATTACTCTTTATCGGTTAATTAATCAATAATTATCTCTCTTGTCATAAAAATCTCTAACATCATAAGTTCTCATAAATTCTTAGAGAATTTAAGTCTTGGTTATATTCTCGGTTATATTCTCATTCTCGTAACCATTCTCGAAGTAATATAACTGACTAAGAACTCTAATTCTCGCTTTGCTCCACTCACGATGTAAGTAGAAAGTGCTTTCGCCGCGTTGTAGTCAAACGTAAGTCTGAGTATTTCGAGGCGAAGATTTTTCCCTTTCCCTTAAACTATTTTATTTCTATTCTTATTCTATGGGCGAATATCAATAATATTACATTTATTCTATATTTTTAATAAATATTCCACTTCTTAATAAATATATATTAAATATGAGTTATTTATTATCAAAATAAATAACTTCTATTTTGACTTATGTATCCTTACTGTATGTTTAAATTGTGTGTTTAAATTTAAACTGTATGTTTTTTAAATTTAACTTGCTTCTATTTTTCTGTTTAGGATATTAATGATAAAACTCATCACCTGCAAATTTCATATCCGAAGTGATGGTAAATCTGGGAATATCATCTAACCACTTATACCATTTGGGCTTATTAGACTCTCCATCATCGATTGAATCAGTGAATCCTCCATCATGCAAACGATAATCGTAAATCAATCCATCCGGAGGAAATTGAATTGCGTGGCCCGCTTCTGCTTGCAATTTTCTTAACCATTCATCAAAAATACACCGACTTTTGTAATCACAAGTTGCTCCTATGCTCCATACCAGCGAAAATACAGACCACGGAGTCAACAAGTCAGCTGAAAATAATTTAAAAATGTTATTTCAATTTTATTAAATGATTAAAATACAATAACATTGATAAGAAATTAAGTATTTAGGAATTTAAAAAAAAATTAAAATTATTTTATTAATAAACTTTAACCTTTCACCTTTGACCCTTGACTTTTAATTTTTGACACTTTACCGAGTGAAATTTTGGAATTTTTAACCTTAACTAGCAATTATGATCTGCGCGCAATTAATATCTCGTTTTTGCTCACCTTTTGCTAGTGGAAAAAAATAATTAAAAATTTTTTATTCTTTAAATATAAACTTTTGTAATTCATTATCTAATTTCTGAAATCTTCATGAGTCTCATAAAATCCTTAAGATGCCTTTATTCCTTAAAATTACTCGATGATCCGTGAAATCTGATTAAATCTCAAAATTCCTAATAATACAATGAAATCTGGTAAAATCCCTTGAATTCCTTAAAAGTCCTTAAAATTACTAAATATCCTATAAAATATCATAAAATCCCTTAACATTGTTAAAAATCTCATGAAATGTCATGAAATCTCGTAAAATCTGTGGAAAGTCCTTAACATAATATGTTAACATCCCGTAAAATGTCCTACTGGTATTTTGATACAAAAATATTGAGAAACAAGTGCACTGAGCGAAGGATACCCGACTGACCGTGGTGGGCACCACACTGATTGGGGTGCTTGTACTTTTTTTCGTTTTCTCCACAATGAATCGGGTAATCGCCTCAATCATCGTGGCTAGCTCCCCAAACTGTGTGGTGTTTGCCCCAATGTGCTGCACCTGAACAGTTATGGCGCCTACCCGAGGAGAGTTGCGCACGCAACCATCTCTGGCGCAATTATCAAAATAATAGCAAATAATAGCAAACTGAAATTTCGAAAATGATATCTTTTCAATTTCTATATAATTATTATACAATAATATATTTCTATAACTAAATTTTCAATTTAAAAAGTCCTTATTGTTATGTTAACATTTCCAAGAGTTTTTACCGCCAGTTTGGCTTCAAATTCACTGCAATTCACTGTAATTCATGTTCACGTTATAAACCGGCGCAGAAAATATCAAAAGGTTACGTTATTGTTTTGATAGTTGCGCCAGAGATGGTTGCGTGCGCAACTCGAGTAGGCGTCGCAACTGTTCAGGTGCGGCACATTGGGGTGAGCACCACACTGGTTGGGAAAACGAAAAAAAGTACAAGCACCCCAATCAGTGTGGTGCCCGCTACGGTCAATCAGGTATCCTTCGCTTAGTGTGGGTAATAGAATATTTTTGAAGACGCCTTTTAAAAAACATGATTTTCGGTGAGACACATGTCTCAGTGTAGAATTATCTGAAACAAATAACCAAATAAATTTCGTTAAAATTTATGTTTTTCCTCTCCTCAACGTATTTTTTTAATGTTTTTTTTACTTGTTGGCAGTCTTTTAAAGTCAAAATAGTAATTTGTTATTAATTTTCGCCTCTTTAAGGGGAGAAAAAAATAGCGTTGGGAGGAGGAAAAACACATATTTTAACGAAATGTATTTGACTTTTTGTTTGAGATAATTCTACATTCAGAATTGAAATTTCGTAAAATGTCTAGAAATCTCTTAAAGTTTTCTCAAATTACATAAAATTCAACAAAATATATAGTCAAATCCCATTTAATTACTTTATAATCCCATAAAATGATAAAATCTCATAATTCTGATGGTAAACTGATCTGTAAATATACGAATACTTATATGTTAAATATTGTTATATTAAAAATTGATATAAAAGAGCACATGATTATCTATTATACTTATTCCTTTAAAGACCAGCAATTGTAATCCATATATCTTAACTGGCAATTAACATTTAGATCACTATTGGTTTATTATATTTTTTTTCTAAAAAAATAAATGTAATCTCAAGCAAAGGACAACCTATAACTTACAATTTCTCATCTGCTAAATTCTGAAATCACACGCACGTTTTTCAATGTATTCCATCCTATGAATTTTCTAAGGAAAACATATAGGAACTAATCATAAAAATCGATGAATAGCAAATAGAAAACTTTACTGTTAAAAAGGGAAATCCACGAAAGTCGTAAAACAAAACCTATGCATTCGAATCTTTTTCTTCTACATGGAAAAAATTTGTTCCGGAAGAATTACCGAATTAGTTCAGAGACTGAGAATATGAGAAAAATTCGATAGATATCAAATAACTTTTCAGGAAAATAACTCAAACCGTTCTAAGAAAATTACTGAACTCACAGTAAACACTGAAAGTGTGTTTTATAAAGATCAAAATGAAATATAGCGAATAAGTTCGAAGAAAATATAAAACAGTTCGATAATCTTCGCAAGATTCTTCAAGACAATTTCCATGTATCTAAAAGAGTTTTTATTGTTCCCTTGCCAAGAGAATTCTGAATCTTGGACTGGAAAAATTCCCGAACTCTGTCGTAAATCAGCATGCGCAGTCGTCCATCTGCGTACGTTTCATCCTGAACCGACCCGGTCAAGCTTAGCAAAGATTTTTTTTTCGTATCCCCAGCGTGATATAGTCGCGAGGCTTAGTCGTTAGGGTTAGGTAGGAATATGCGTGTTAGGAGGGTTCGAAACCCGAGGCATTTAAGATTTTTTAAGAGCGTGCGATTATATGTGTTAAGTAAATTAAGTATAAATATAAACATTTGTTTGTAAATATATAATATGCAATGCAGATTAATAATGTTAATGTTATAAATCATCTCTACCCGCGAAGCAGAGAAAAATAGGAATTTTCCCGAACTTCTCCGTAATTTCTATAGTCGCCTTACTAGATTCTCACCGAACTCACTTCAGAAAGTTCCTGCACTATTCAAGAATTCTTCCCGAATTATTTTTTATTCTCCTGAAATTTATCTGTAATTCTCTTTAAAAAAGTTCTGTGACATTTAAAAGAAGTAGATCCGTAACTTTTACTGAATTATTCTCATATCCTCAGTCTCTGAACTATTTCGGTAATTCTTCCGGAACAAATTTTTTCCGTGTAAAGAAAACGATCATCTTCCCTAAAGCGCATATTCTTTCTATGTACACCTACAAAATCTAAATTTATAAGCTAATAATTGTCAACCATTGATGAAGACTAAAATCATTGGCCATCTCCAAATTTCCAAATAATAAAAGAACGTATATGTTCTAAAAAGATTTCTAAAGAAATTGTTATGTCCTACTTAATATTTATTTACTAACCGACCTACCTGGGAACAGACTCGATTTCTTTATAACTAATTCCCTCGTTTTAGTCCACAACTTAATGCGAATCTGGGAACGAGGACAAGCTAAATGAAAGAGAGATTTCAAATAGAATTTACACGATTTATTAATTTAAATTACAATTCAAGTTTAATACATATATTTGCGAAGACGACCCTTACGAAAAACTAAAATGAGCTTGAGTTTGAGTGCTGAATGACTGGGCTTACCGGTGATGTTTCGTTAGATGAGTACTGGTAATCCTTTTATGATCCTCCTCTTATCACTGAGTTTCCTTCCACAGATTTCCTTTTGATTGAGAAACGTCACTGAACTGTCACTGCTCTTGGTTTTTGAATTTGCAAGTTCAGCAATTTTATAATTTCAATAAATTTATTAAGGCCATGTGATATTTAAAAAATTTTTTCAATTATTGATTTTTAGTTATACCAATTATTCTCGCACAAAAATGAATATTTTGCAGAGAAATTTTGGAGAATGATAGAGAACATTGAAACGGGGGTTTGTTGACTCCGTTTTGTTCGAAATTTGAAAAAAAAGTTCTTTCATGCTAAACTCTGTAATGTATTTGTCACTTTGAGGTTAGGTACGTTATGCTTTTTACGAGTTTATTTGTAAATTGCGAAATATTGCAGCCTAATAATTTGAACAAATCAAATATATATAAAAAGAAACCGAAATGGCCTACCTTGGTTAGTGGGCAAGACAAAAAGTTAAAATTTTAATTTTATTGCGAATGATTCCAAGCAGTAAATTATTAACTGTCAAGTTATACCAATTGTTCTCCCACTATACTGAATACTTTGCCGAAAAATTTTGGAGATTGGTAAAAAATATTGAAACGGAGGTTTGTTGACTCCGTTTAGTTAAAAAATGTTAAAAAAAGTTCTTTCATGCTAAACTAACTAAAATAATTTGACACTTGAACTTAGAAACGTTATGCTTTTTACGAGTTTATTTGTAAATTGCGAAATAT
>UCOH01012556.1:6930-54972 GCA_900474275.1 Synergus japonicus
ATAGAAATTATGGTCAATAAAAATTCGGCGAAATAAAACTTATGTTATATTAAAATTAGGACAAATGAGAATTATGGCAAATAGAAATTCGGGTACATAAAAATTATGTTAAGTGGGCATTCGGAAAAATTAAATTTAGTTTAAGTAGAAATTAGGTAGAAATAAAATAAGGTTGCATTTATGTTAGAACAAAAAAGAATTATGGTAAATAGAAATTCAGGTACATAAAAATTATGTTAAATCAGCATTCGGAAAAATGAAATGTCGTTTAAGAATAAATCCGGGTAAATAACAATTATGACAAGTAGTAATTCGGCTAAATAAAATTTAGGTTAAATTTTAATTATTTGAAATAAAAATTATGGAAAAATGTTATTAGGACAAGTTAAATATAGGTTGAGTGAAATTTAGAATATTTTTAAATTATGTTAAACGCTACTTCGGGTCAATAGAAATTAGTCTAAATAAAAATTAGGAGAAATACAAATTATGATGATTGAAATTTAGGTTACTTAATTTTCGGTGAATTGAAATTTATATATAATGAAATTTGCGGAATATTCATGCGCCCCGGTCGTTTCATGTGTGTGTGTGTGTGTGTGTGTGTGTGAAAGTATTTTTGGCAATTCGATTCGTTAAGAAGTGGAAAAGATTTTTACTTCATTTATACCCAAACTTTTAAACGCGTTTTTCTCAAAACGTCATTTTTCACTTCGGTCAACAGGATATCTCAAAAACTAATTGACCAATTGGGCTCAAATTTTTATGATATACTCAGGAAATCTATAGTTTCCGTTTGAACCACAATCATTGTGATATCTATATTTATTTTCTTTTTATTTAAAAAATAACAAAAAAAATATGATAAAACTAGTTTTTTTTATGTTTGACAGCTCACAAAAAAAAATATTCAAAATTTTGACACAATTCTGGTTCACACGATAGCCACAGATCTACGAATTAAAACGGTCTGTGATTTTTTAATTTCAGATCAATAGAACAGCTGGAATCGTGTTGACCAGCCACAAACTGTCAATCCAGATGTCTACAGTCGATTTGACTGCACATTTTAACGTAGAAACATTTATAATGACTGTTGAATAATTCGTAAATATACCCCCAAAAAACCAGACAATTTGGCCTATATTATTCTTCACAAAAAATTCATAAAAAAGTGTAAAAAAAACGCTTGTCACATGAGACGTCCCCCTTAAAAGATTTACAAATAAAATGATTAGTTTTTGTTTTCATAATCAAAATATTTTTTTTTAATATTCTAACACAAATCACAAGGTTTAAATGAGATTTAATAATAATATGTAACTTAAATCTCAAGTGCTATTTTAAAAATAGCATATTTAAGATTAATAGATCATTAAGGGGTAACACCACTCTAGCGGCCGAAAAAAGCCTAATTTTGACAATTTATTTTGGGAGTATGGGAAAAGAAATAGCATTTCATTTTAGAGGGGTCATTTAATACATATTAAGATATGAAAAAAAAATTGTATTATGTTTTTCATATAATAAAATGGCGGCGATATTCGGACAAATTTCGAGAAAACTGTAAGAGCTGAACCAAAAACCCAACGTTTTTTTTAACTATATACTATTAGCTAGAGAAGTATGTAGGATTCTTTTATATCAATTTTTGTAGAAATGTTGCAGTTTTGAAAATAAAATATGAATTTTTTGCCAGAAAAAGAGCAGTAAATTATATATAAAAAATGCAATTAACATCAAATAAAAAAACGGCTACGTACTTCTCTACAGAATCGACTTATGAAGCTACTGTAAAAATTAGAAGTCGATTCATGCATTGGTGTTAAAGCAATGGGTCCGTCCAGTTTGAAACTAGCCGTTTCGAGAAAAACGCATTTAAATTTTTACAAGCATGTAGAGAAGAGATGTGAAGTGGTACCAAATCTCCAATAAAATGTTTCTAAAATGGGTCAAACTCTATTACTCATGGGTTGTTGGGGTCTCTCATTACGAATCCGGAGTCAAAAAGTTCATAAACAAAATGACGGATCCAACATTGCAGACGAGTATGCTAAATAAAAATACCAAGGTGCTTCAGAAAAATTTTTAATTAAACATGTTCAAATTTTTTTCGCTATAGGACCAAGTGGGTAATGTTTTTAAGACTCTAAAATACTGTTTAAGCTAAGAAAAAATAAGTCAATTCTTTGAAAATCCTAGAGTGATGTTACCCCTTAAAGTACATTCTTTTAAGGTTATTTTTTTCAAATTTCATAGACATCTGAGCACTAGAACCTAAGTTACAGCTATCAACAGCGCGCTACCTCCAATGGTGCTACCTACAAGTATTCGAAACTTTAAACGCGATTATTTCGGAATGTGATTTTTCAAAAAGGGCCGTTGCGGTGTCCACGATTTCTCAAAAATCATGTCACCCATTAATCAAATTTTTTTCAGGCTACTTTATAACAATATTATCCCATACTTGAACGAAGGAATTCCCATTTTAAAGAAAACTTTTTTTTTGGGACTGAAAAAACTGAAATTTCAGACCCCTCAAAATCGACTTTTTTTAGAAAATTCTTCACCATTTTTGCAAATATATTTATTTTGACAAATCCTTCGTCTAAGTAGAGTAAAATTATATAAATTTTGCGAATTTCGCTATGCACTGCAAAACCCGAGCTGTTTCGCAGCGACGCCAAGTGACGATTACTACAAAGTATAGTCGGTAAGGCCGGTCACATACACTTTTGCACCATTATATGTGAGATTAGACTTCTAAGCTTCATCAATACTGCCGTTAGGTGGCAGCACTAAGATTAGCGGATTGCTCGAATGAGCTTATGTGATGCGAGTTAGTTGATCCATGGTCAGTCTGTCTAGAGGTACGCTTTTAGTGTGTTAGGTCGATGTGCCTTTAAGAGTTAAATAAATACGTTTTATACTTAAAACTATTGTCGTGCATTCCTTTTGTTCCTGTCCGCCCGGTTCACTCCCATATTATATATATGACGGGCCTTACCGACCATCCTTCGAGTGCAGTTTGTAGTAATCTTCAATTGGTGTCGCTGTGAAACAGCTAATAGGTCTAGTAACTAGTCAAGTAACTAGTACAGGTCTAATACGCGATTTATCAAACTTATTGCAGTGCATAGCGAAATTCGCAAAATTTTTCTGAATGAGTAAAGCACCCTTGAAGTGAAGTTTTGTGCCTTTTTTGCTTGGACAGGGACTTGGCAAAATGTAAGTACTGCTCACCCGTACCCCTTAACCCGCGTCTCGCAACTTTTAAAAATTCCCGTTTTAGCCAAACAAATTTGTTTTTGCAGAAAATAAGCAGATAGCCCCTATCGTATTATCGAAAAACTATCGATAAAAAAAACGACACTTCGAGCACATTATTTTTGCGGCCTAAAACACCGCGTATTGCTAAGATGTGGACAAAATGGCGGATTTGAGTGAGTCTGCATTAATTTTTAGTGGTTTGAAAATGCTTCAACACTGTTAATCGCAAAAAAATCTTTAAGAATCATTCGAAATTTTGCGAATTTTTCTTGATATCGAATTAGTTAACTCTTAAAATATTTTCAATTCTTTTGAATTCTATTAAATTTCTTTAATATTCATATTTGAAATATTTTCCTTTTGAGAAGAATTTGTTTAACTTTTTTTATGATTTTGTGAGAAATCTTAAGGGGGTCGTCTCATGTGATAAGTAAAAAAAATCGATTTTTTTTGCACAAATCGCTTCCTAAACACATCTAGAATGTGTGTGTGAAAGGATTTTTGGCAATTCTGATTCATTAAGAAGTGGCAGATATAGATAGCAGACGCATTCGGGTACGCTGGTACGCTTATCACATTTCAGCTTTGACTTTCCATTTAACACTTAACTTTTAATATTTAACTTTAATATTTAACTTTAACATTTAGAATTTAACTTGTCTTATATGGACAAAGCATAGTAGACTGATGGTATATCAAGAGATTTTTATTTCATTCATATTCAACCTTTCAAACGCGTTTTTCTCAAAACGCCATTTTTCAAAACGGTCAACACGATATCTCAAAAAATAATTGACTGATTGCGCTCAAATTTTTATGATATACTCAGGACATCGATAGTTCCAGCCCGTACCAGAATCAGTGTGATATAGGCCATTTCATACAAAATTTACAATCAAAAATTTATTTCGCGCGAAATATTTTTTTTGTTGTATTTTTTGGTCGAAAATATTGTACACGTATTTTTTTATTTCGACATGATCTTTAAAATTTCGAAGTTGTAAATTTTCCAAATTGTCACGCTCGAAAAATCTACCTCTAAATATTTGCGTATGCGAAAAAAAGAATTCTATTAAAAAAATAAGTGCCTGTAGTAAAATTTAGGATTTTCTCTCAGCTTTTCAATAAGTATTACAAGAAATTCATTAGACCAATTGTTTATAATAATATGTCCTATTTTTATAAAAGAATAATTTTCTTTTTAATTTTGGAATTTATTTATTTTTTTTTTTTATTGAAAAATGTACTTCAGACACTTTAGTAACTACTCCCAAAATTTGGGAATGGACCGCTGAAAATTGGGTCTGTAAAAAATTTTTGAACTGTAGCTCTCGCGCTCGGACCACAAGCAATCGCCTGATCCGGCCGGGCAAACGAACATCGAACACGATAGCTGATATTCAAAAATTTATTACAGACACAATTTTCAACGGTCCATTCCGAGGGGCTGTGCAATGAGTAAGTCTCTTGACTACCACCTCGAATCGAGCATGGGAATCTTTCTAGAAATCAATAGTAGTCTCTAGCAATATCTGAGCATTCTTTGAGTAGTCACGAGTAGTGGCGAGCAGTCGAGTAAGTAGTATTGGGAGTATTCGGGAAACCCGACAGGTGTCGAGTTGGTGGTCCCAACCGACCCAGCAGTTTCGGTAGGTTTGGATATGTGCACCAAGAGGTGCTCAAGAGTCATAGCAATATAGCATATATACATACGTAAAGTATTCTTGAGTATGTACGAGTAGTATGAGGAGTAGTAACAGTGGTCACGGAGTAGTGGCTTTAGCAGTCTGTGCAGTAGGCTGTTAGTCTCGTTAAGTAGTATGGCAGTATTCGACTATTTGACTGCCGCAATACTCAGTGCACAGCCTTTCGGTCCATTCCCTAATTTTGGGAGTAGTTACTAAAGTGTCTGAAGTACATTTTTCAATACAAAAATTAAAAAAATAAATTCCAAAATTAAAAATTGTAATGCTTATTGAAAAGCTGAAAGAAAATCTTATATTTTACTACAGGCACTTATTTTTTTAATAGAATTCTTTTTTTCGTATACACAAATATTTAGAGGTAGATTTTTTGAGCGTGAAAATTTTGAAAATTCACAACTTCGAAATTTTAAAGATCATGTCGAAATAAAAAAATACGTGTACAATATTTTCGACCTAAAAACACCAAAAAAAATATTTCACGCGAAATAAATTTTTGATTGTAAATTTTGTGTGCAATGACCCCTATATTTCTTTTTTTTCAATTAAAAAAATTTTTTAAATATGACGAAAATCGTGTTTTTATATTCGACAGTTCAGGAAAAAAAATATTCAAAATTTTGATTCAAAATGGTTCATAAATATACACGAAAAAATCAGACAATTTGGCCGGTATTATTCGTTACAAAAAATTCAGAAAAAATTGTAAGCAAAACACCTGTCACATGAGACGACACCCTTAAAATAATGTTCATATTTTGGACTTTCAGGAAAATTTTTGACTTTACTCCGAATTCTTAATTTAAATATTGACTTAGTTTGGAGATTAAGATTTTGTTCCCTTTTTAAATATTTTTCTTTGATTGCTTAAGTTTGTATTAATGTTTGTCATTTATTTCATGTGTGTAAACTTGGACCCGCACTTTCAAAATTTCGACATCTTTTTGAATAATTCTACAGTTCCTGATAACTTTTAAAAGTAGCAGATTTTTCAAAATTGGGGGCTAATTTCTCGTACCTCCGTACAACAACAAAATAATTTCGAAAAACTTGAAAACTCAAAAGTTTCAACATTTTAATAATCCAAAAGTTTCAAAGAAATTTCTCAAAAGAGTTCCAGAAGTACTGACCGGAGTTCTGGCAGTCCCCTGAATAGGTCTAAAAAAAAGTCTCTTAACATTTTTTAACAAACTCAAAACCCGAAAAATTACAGCACCACAAGCACACCTAGAAAATTTTGAAAATCAAAATTTTGAGATTTACTTACCTTTATAGTCCAGACAACTGGTACTTTTTTCCGTAATAATTCCCAGACGCAATTTTTTTTTGGAAATAGCTTCTGGATGGGATCCTGAATCACCCTTAAAAATGTGTGCCGTGAATCGATTGCCAAAGGGTGTTTATGTGAAAAAAAAAATTTTTCTTAATCAAGTTTGCGTGGACGGACCATTTCTATTGCGTTGTACAAAAAAAAGTTCAAATTGCAATAAATAATGTGCAAAATTCAATGAAAACAAAAAGAAAGCGAACCTTCTATCTCTAATAGGTTTCGAGTTACAGTAATTTCAAAAAACCACTTTTTTCTGAATTTCGTCGAAAAATCACTTCTTTTTGTAACATTGTCTGTACCACCGAACCTAATGATTTTATGAAAAAATTTTCTGCAGATAAGTGAAATTTCATGTATTTATCATTCATTTGCCGCAAAGGGCAAAGTCCTAACCCTAATAAGTCAAAAGGTATGACCTGTCAAAGTGGACTACTTTTGACCCACTTTTCCGGGCAATTTCCCTCTGCGGAGTTTTCTTGTAACAGGGTATTCTATGGGAAAATTATGATAGTGATGCCAGAGAATAAAATAAAGTAAATAAAATTATGCGTGTATTAAAAAAAAGGATCTTCTGGTGCTTATAGTACGTGATTTATGATCTCTCAAAAACTCACTTTTTTTTGCATATTTTCACTAAAATTCGAAAAATTTGGACTTTCAAATATACCTCGTTTCTGCAGAAAATTTGTTCATAAAATCATTAGGTTCGGTGGTACAATGTTGCAAAAAGTAGTGATTTTTCGACGAAATTCAGAAAAAAAGTGGTTTTTTGAAATTACTGTAACTCGAAACCTATTAGAGATAGAAGGTTCGCTTTTTTTTTTGTTTTCATTGAATTTTGCACATTATCTATTGCAATTTGAGCTTTTTTTTGTACAACGCAATAGAAATGGTCCGTCCACGCAAACTTGATTAAGAAAAATTTTTTTTTTCACAAAAACACCCTTTGGCAATCGATCCACGGCCCAGATTTTTAAGGGTGATTCAGGACCCCATCCAGAAGCTATTTCCAAAAAAAAATTGTGTCTGGGAATAATTACGGAAAATAATTATTTTTTATGACGTGCTGCCTGGACTATTAAACAACACAAGTGAAACAAATTTATGAGACACTTAAATTTAACTGCTCTAATAATTAATATGATAATATTTTGCAAAACACATTTAACAAATTTTAAAATATAATCATGGAGGAATACATAATTCAGTATTGCAAGCCTTCATTATCGTTGCACCTGAAACTTCGAAATTAGAATTATTCTTAGATTTTTCCTTAAAATCTTAATAGGAAAATCTGCATTGTCGAAGCCGGAAAGGACATTCAATTTGGTCATTCTTCACGGAATTGGACTCATATTTGCGCGGAAAATATATGTCTAAACAAAAATTAAATGTCCTTTCAGCTTCATACGTATAAAAATATGCAAAAGTAAAGACACAAAATTCTACACGAAATTCGATACAAGCTGACTAGAATGTTGTCCTCAATTGCGAAGTCCAAGTGACGCCATATTTAAGAGCTAACTGAGAAACACGCCATCAGCTATTCCTCAGGAAACAAAAGACAGTTGCAAAAAACAAAAGACAGGGCAAAAAAAGTTCTTGAAAAAGTGTTTTGGAAATTATTTTCTTATAGCACTCTAGAACTCCTTTTGAAAAACAGAAATATTAAAGAAAATGTTGATTTTATGAAAAGTGAGGTGCTGGTGGCCCTGTGTTTTGAAAATATATATTTTTTTCTTTTTTGTTACAATTTTGGAGAACTATTTTCCATATGTAGCCGGAACTATTTCTAAAAGTTAACAGGAACAGTACCTAGAACTATTCAAAACAATGCAATGTGGCCAGATTTTGTGCGACTTTGCGAGGTGTCGCGCAATCTGGCAAGATTGATTCAAAAGGATGTCAGGACTTTAAAAAACAATTCATAACTTTGAAAGTGGGGGTCAAGTTCACACGCATTCCTATTTCTCACCTATTTTCATGAAAAAAATTCTTCTATTAATCTTTTTTAATGACGGTAGTTACCATAATGACAAATTAAAGTAAACGCACTAAGGTACATTTATTTGGCCAACAATCCTTTCTTAAAAAATAGATGACCTGTCGAGTGTCCGCAGTTTATTCGTGACCTGATTGGTTGTGAGATGGTCACGTGGGATCATCACAAGTGCGTAACGTGAAGTAATTATATAGGCGCGCGAAGCGCGGTGTGATGTTCTAGTATTTAAAACAAAGAAAAAATAGTTTTGCAAATTGTTTTTTTGTTATTATTATAGGGGAAGGTGTGGCGGGACGGTGCACAAACCCAGAATGCATGGTGGACCGACATGGAACAATTAAAATATCAATTTTTAACCGGCGACCAACTATACTCTGATGACGACTGACAACGGAAAATGACGACACGGAAAAAAAAGTGCTTTAAATTTTACAGAACTAGTTCTATAGTCAGGAATAGGAGCGAATCTTGATCGAATTTAATAGATTTCATATAACATCCAGTATTTAATGTAGAACAGTTCTGGAATAACTCTAGAAAAGTTCTGTAAAATTTACATTGAAGTTCGATTCAAAAAAGTTCTATAAAATATATAGAGAAATCCCTGAAAAAATGTTGAAAAGTTTCATAGATATTAGACTTGAGTTATTATGAGTATTTGTGAACTACTTGAATGTAAGATTTCTAGAACTGAGTTCTATAAAATGAACTGTGCAGTCGTTGCTTGCGCAGGTAGCGATATCCTCCGCGTCCCTCACCGCCACGCCCCCCACCCCATCCCGGTTGTCTTTATACGGCCCGGCACAGCTGTATCTTATATCTTAGATTTTTGTTTTGTATATTACATGTTAGGTTAGCTGCGATACTTTAGGCGTGCGTTAGGAAATTGGAATGTATGCAAAAGTTTTAGGGTTCGAATCCGCGGCGAATAATAAAATTTTCATAGCGTGCGTTTATAAATAGTTCATAAGTAGCGACTGTGCAGTGGTAAATAATTGAATACTTAAACATATAAAAGGTATTAGAGTATAATAATAATAATAATAATAATAATAACACGAAACATTGTTTTTTTCGTCGCAAAATCGGTTATCGTTTTATATAACTGTTCTCTAAAGTTTCAAGACTTCTTGGATATAGACTGTATATTAGTCGGAGTTTTAGATTTTATAGAACTGTTCTACGTTTTTCATAGAATAGTTCAACATAATGTAAAATCAAGAAGATTCTAACTTTTAAGACACTATCCGCTGTATTCTCTACTCTAGAACTAGTTCTGTAAAATTTAAAGAACTTTTTTTTTTCTTGTATAAGTTTCGGACGGTGTTCCGTTCATATTCTACCCAAGTTCTCTTGTTGCATCTCGCCACTAGTGACAGTTTTATTTGAAATGATTAATTTTCTTTTCTAAATAACTTAGAATTAAATCTACTGTCAACAACAGAAAATTTAAACTTTAACTTTTGAAATTCTTGTAAGAGAAAATGGCATAAGAACATTATTAGTTATTTTCTCTAGAAAATCACACCATCTCCTAAGTTCTGAAGTACTAAGAATCTTCACTTAATTTCTAATACAATTTAAATAAAATATCAATTATATTTGTACTTTTCTCAACTCATTAAACTTTTTTTACTTAGTAAATTATATTAAACTTGAAGTGTAAATACTTCGCCTATTTCGTCGTGCCCCACCTACCCTAAAGATTTACAACCAGATAAACATATATCAATATATATTTTTTAATTTTACAAATTTTTAACTCGATATTTATAAATTTAGAAATGACATTGTATAGAAAGAATTGCTGGCAAGATAGCAACCGGATAACTGATATATAACCTTAATGTACATAAACTAGCTGTAAATTAGATCTCGGATGTTCTTTTTAACTATACACTCAACTTCCCCAATAGTAATGTTCCCAATAGTAACATGTTCCAAATAGTAAAGACATTTCGTTCCCAATAGTAAACAGAATATTTCAAAATTAACACTTGATAACTACTGCACATGCGTTGCGATCGGCATCTGATTAGCTGTATCTGTATTTGATGTGACGCATGCGCAATTGATGTGAAATTTAAAGAAAGGAATTTTTTACTATTGGGAATGACTCTGGTTTCGACTTCTTTACTATAGGGGAAGTCGAGTGTATTTATATTTCTTTTCCTCATAGAGGAAGCATTGACCCTTTTCCTGTCAAAACAAGGTTAAGATTAACATCTATATATTGAACCAAACTCTTGTCTTATTGCATCCTGAAGAGGTCTCCACATTTAAGGTCTGATTACACGCTCTTAGGAAAATGTCCTCCTCACTCTACCGTATGACTATCCCATAAGTTTGTCTCATTCCACATTTTCCACACATTTTACCCGGAAAATGTGCGAGAATGAGACATACTTATGGGATAGTCATACGGTAGAGTGAGGAGGACATTTTCCTAAGAGCGTGTAATCAGACCTTAAATGTGGAGACCTCTTCAGGATGCAATAAGACAAGAGTTTGGTTCAATATATAGATGTATGACTATCCCATAAGTTTGTCTCATTCCACATTTTCCACACATTTTACCCGGAAAATGTGCGAGAATGAGACATACTTATGGGATAGTCACATGGTAAAGTGAGGACATTTTCCTAAAAGCGTGTAATCAGGCCTTTAAGTTACTGTTCATTTTTCTGGCGACAAATCAGATCATTTTAATTGGCTCTGATTACGGGATTACAACATCTATTACACATTTTTTTCACGCTCAAAAGTACTTACAGGTTGTAGGAGATGACGTAACCTCTTTGTTTTTAGTGAAAAAAAAAAGGAAATACCCTTAGGAAAATTTAGGGTTACTAGATGGGTCGGGCGAAAAACCAAGACACTCGAAAATTTCCAAGTGGTCTCTAAAAAAAAAAAAAGAAAAAAAGGTTATCCTTCTGTCAAAACCAGGACGTTTAACCAATTATAAAAAAAAAACCAGGACACCAGGAGAGACCACAAAAAAGAGATGACATGGCCCGTAAAACCAGGATGGATTGTGGGAAATTATTCAAATGTCGGACAAAAAAGAAATTACCTTAAAGCTATAAACGTTGTGTAGTTAACCTAGCCTTTCTGTCGGCCCACATTTTTCTAATTTCCCTAAGATTTTCGCATATTTTATAACACACGAAAGGGTTACGCCACTCCTATGGTTTCAAGAAATAATTTTACATTTAGATCCCACAATCAATGCCAATTGAAATGAACTCATGTGGCGCCAGAAAAATTAATAAGTTTACACTTTTTCAACTTTTTTTCATTTATTACAAAACTCACAATTCTTCACTTCAAAAGTTCACAAGTTGTGAAATGTGTATATATAAGGAAAAACACTAAACTGTCAGATAAAGTAATGATTGCGAACCTTCGAATAATTTCATAAATGAGTGGAAGAATTTCAATTTCCAAATCGTCGACAGTGAACTGATTTGGTCGCAATGTTTCGTCAACTAATTGCACAATATCCATTTTGATTAAAAGGTCCAAGAAAGTTAAAGCACAAAGTAAAAATCAGGTAAAGAAAAACGTGAATATTGAGAGAGCCATAACTGCCGTAGAGTTCTTAAATTCTCGAGAACTTAAATCCAGGTTATATGACCGAGAATATGACAGAATTTATGAGAATTTAAAAGAATTTATGATTTTCAGAAAAATTGTTATTGTTTACTTTATTTACATTGTTAAATTTTAGTTATTTATTAGCTAAGGCATATTTAGGAATGTAAAATATGCAAAACAACAGCTTACTAGTTAACTAAAGCCGCAAAATTCTTCTTATAATAAACGTCACTTTGTAGGTTATGTTAGGGCTAACATAACCTATGATTTGCATAAATTTGTGCCATTTGTGACAGTTTTTTCATTTACAACTTGTATAAAGCTCATTAAGAAGTAATAGAAGTAGAACAGACAGTTTATTACACTTTGTCGGTTAATTAATCAATAATTATCTCCCTTGTCATAAAAATCTCTAAAATCATAAGTTCTCATAAATTCTTAGAGAATTTAAGTCTCGGTTATATTCTTATTCTCATTACCGTTCTCGAAGTAATATAACCGACTAAGAACTCTAATGGTGCGTTTATACCTCTGTCCGACCGACCGGTGCAGGCAAAAAGTACATAAGAGTAAAAGAGATAGAGAATGAAAAATTGGACAAAAAGAACTCTCTATCTCCTTTACTCTCATGTACTTTCTGCCTGCACCGGTCGGTCGGACAGAGGTATAAACGCACCATAAACTGCCGTAAAGAATGTTCAATGAGAGTGCCGTCTCATGTAGGCGCAAAACGCAAAGCGTAAAATGAACACTTTTAGATTTCCGTCTTCTCAAAGATTCTCTGTCATTGGTTGTTCGTTTGCGCTTTGCATTTTGCGCCTGCATGGGATTCCACCCTGAAGCCTTCCTCTGTTTTCGAGTAATGAAAACAGTTATCAACTCAACCCTGGTTTCCATTCGCATATTGAAACATATACACATATATGAAGGTACAGTGCCTTGCGTTGGGTTGACAGGTATTCAAGGGAAGGCATTAATACAGGACACTGCACAATACAGTCCCATGTCGGCAGAAAACATCGGCGTAAAGCAGAAACTCATGAAAGTGACAGAGATAGACAGATATGTTAGTCTCTCACTCTCATGCAGTGTTGCGTACGTAGTATACCTTACGTAATTCACGTAGTTTTTTATATGTAAATTATGTACGTAATTTACATCCCTAGTTTTTTACATTTAATTTACGTTTTCAATATGGCGACCACGAAGTAGTATAAGGAGACCCGACTTTAATGTAATGATGCCTACACACCTTTTGTATTATGGTGCCGTCCTATGGTAGTAGAAAACCATCGACATATAGAAATGGACTGCGAGACGCTGTAGGAAAGTTCGTGCTAATGCGTCAGAGAGAGAAGTTGCAAAGTGGTGTATGTTTGTCCCTTTCTCGCCAAAGCTAATTAGCTTCGGCGAGAAACTTCTCTCTCTGATGCATTATTACGCGGTATTCTACAGCGTCCCGCAGTACATTTCTATATGTCGATGAATTTAACAAATTTTTTTACTGTGCACATGCGCACTCGATTTCGGTATTCCTGAGAATAAGTCAGGCTGGCGTCCCATGTCGGCAGAAAACGTCGACGTAAAGCAGAAACTCATGAGAGTGACAGAGATAGGTAGATCTGTTTCTCTCTTTCACTGTCACGAGTTTCTGCTTTATGCCGACGTTTTCTGCCGACATGAACTGCACCTTCAGGGTGGAATCCCATGCAGGCACAAAATGCAAAGCGCAAAACGAACAGCCAATGATAGAGAATCTTTGAGAAGACAGATGTCTAAAAGTGTACTGCAATTGGCTGTTCATTTTACGTTTTGCGCCTACAAAACAGAAGTATAAACGCACCTCGACGGTTTTGCGCAAAAATACAATGCATTCCGGATCCATGGAACGCACCCCTGAAGGTGCAGTCCCATGACGGCAGAAAACGTCGGCGTAAGGGTGGCGTCTCATGGTTCCGGAATGCGTTGCGTTTTTGCGTAAAACCATGAGAGTGAGAGAGACGTACTAATACTACTATTTCTCTCACCCTCGTGATTTTGCGCAAATACGCAACGCAGTCCGGATCCATGAGATGCCACCCTAAAGCAGTAACTCATGAGAGTAACAGAGGTAGATAGATCAGTGCGTCTCTTTCACTCTCATGAGATTCTGCTTTAAGGTCTAACAATGGAATGAATTTCGGTGAAGTTCCATGGCTACATTAGACGTACATAGATTCTACAGCCGCTGCGCGCGCATCGTATTGCCAACTGTCATGTATTTTTCGATGTTCACGTTCTGCCTTTCCGGTAATTGATACCGGTAATCAGGTTACCAGAATAAGTAATTAGATTATCGGTATCAATTAATAGATTAATTAAGTAATCAGATTACTGGTATCATTTACCCGAACGGCGGAACGTAAACGTCGAAAAATGCGTCTAATGGTGCCGTCCTATGGTAGCAGAAAACGCAAAGCAGAAAGCAGAAAATCATAAGAGTGAGGGTGCCATCCTATGGTAGCAGAAAATCATTAGAGTGAAAGAGACAGGCTGATTTTCTCTCTCTTCCACTCTAATGATTTTCTGCTTTCTGCTTTGAGTTCTCCACCGACATCGGACTGTACCTTTACTATTCCTCCGTGATTCACTCTAAAGATGCCGTCCCATGTCGACAGAAAACACAAAGTAGAAAGCAGAAAATCATTAGTGTGAAAGAGAGACGAAATGTTCCTATCTCTGTCATTCTAATGATTTTCTGCTTTCTGCTTTGCGTTTTCTGCCGACATGGGACCATCGACATGAAATGGATTGCGGGACGCGGTAGGAAAGCGCGTGATAATGCGTCAGAGAGAGAAGTTGCAAAGGGGTGTATATTTGTCCCTTTCTTGCCGAAGCTAATTGGTTGAGAGCATTTTCGGTGGGTGGAGCTTGGTGCAACTCAACCAATTAGCTTCGGCGAGAAAGAGACAAAACTACAACCCTACAAAACTACAACCTCCCTCTGACGCATTAGCACTCGCTTTCCTACAGCGTCCCGCAGTCCATTTCAATATGTCGATGCATGGGACTGTACCTGAGTAGTAGTTGGATCATGGTGACATGGTCAATAACTCAAAACGGTAACCTTTACAGTTAAAAGATCTTGGATTTTTGTAGAATGTTGACAGCAATAACGGAGAAAGAATTTCAAGGACGAAAAAAAGTTTGAAAAAGTAAAAAAGGAGTACGGGAAAAAGTGTCTCTTTTTAAAGTTGAGGAAATTAGGGATACAATTTCCTTGCACTATAAGTCATGGCAGATCCTAAATATGCTGACCTTCCTGGCATTGTAAGTGATTTATGAAATGTACGGATTATTTTGAAATTTCTGCCAAATGACAGTTGAGAAACGATTTCACCTGTTACTTTTCCAAAAGTAATCTAATCTTTTGTAAATATTGACGTTCATTGATTCCATTAAATCTCCATGTTTTCAGTGCGCCCTGATTATGAGATAAAATATAAAATGTGTTTTACGACTGGGTCTGCACGTGAAAATGGAAATTTTTTTAAATGATGCTAACCCTACTGGAAGTAAAGAGATAGATATTCTATCTCTGATATAAAAAGGGATAAAAATTGTGTATCCCTTTCTATCTCTCGCCTATCCCCTCTATCTTTTTCTGTCTTTGTTTCAATCCACATTTATGCTTATCTCTTCGAATCTCCTCTTTTCTATCTCTTACTTATCTTTGCCTATCTCTTTCTATCTCCATCTCAATCCACATAAACGCCTATTGCTTTAAATCCCCTCTTTTCTATAACTTTCTATCTCTTGTTTATCTCTACTTATCTCTTTTAATCACCATTGTCTTCTATCTCTTTCAATCCCTATTTCTTCATCTCTTTATATATCTCGCCTCTTCCTGTATATCTCTTTCTATCTTCTTGTCAATAACCGTTACATCCTATCTCTTTTAATTCCCACTGTTCTATCTCTTTCTATCCACCTGCCAATCACCGTCTTCTCCTATCTCTTTCAATCCCCACTTCTCTATCACTTACTATCTCTGTATACACCTTTTTATCTGTCAACTATCCCCTCTATCTCTTTATGTCTCCATTTCAATCTACATTCATGCTTATCTCTTTGAATCTCCTCTTTTCTATCCCTCTTGTCTATCTCCGCTTATATCTTTCTATTTCCATCTCATATCAACACTTAATTCTTTGAATCTCCAGTTCTTTATCTCTTTCTATCTTTTGTCCATTCTCTTCTATCTCTTTCCTACATATTACCTATCTCTTTCAATCCCCATTTCTCTATCTCTTTATATATTTCGCCTATTACTGTCTATCTCTTTCTATTTCCTTGTCAGTTACCATTACATATCTTTTATAATTCCATCTTTTCTCTCTCTTTCTACTCACTTGCCAATCACCAAACTCTTCTATCTCTTTCAATCCCCACTTCTTTATACCTGTCTATCTCTCTCCTATTATCGTCTATAAGTTTCTATCTTCTGGTCAATCAAAATTCGCACCATTTTAATCACGCTTTTCTGTCACTTTAAATCCTTCCCCTATCCTCATCTATCTCCTTCTATTTCCTTGCCAATCGAAATTTACCCAGCCTACTTCTGAACTTATCTTCTTGAAATAGATAGGATAGACAAAAAGATAGAAATAAAACAGAGAAGTGGAGATTGAAATATTGAGTATTGAGATGGAAATAGAAAGAGATAGGCGGAAATAGACACGAGATAAAAAGGGATAGAAAAGAGAGATGTGTACTATGGGGTGGTCCTTAATAGGGATATTTTCAAATTTCTTTGCTCCCGGGGGCTCAAATGCTTCCAAATATATAAAAAAATTCTAAGTTTTTTATGGAAATAACATGTGAAAAATTCCATTTGTTTTTTAGAATTTTATAAATCAGCAACAAATGAATCAAAAGCAATAATTCGCTTCATATTCTATTGGAAATTTGACGTTCTACATAAAAGGTCTCTTATGATTTTTCGCTAAATCTATTGGCTTCAGAGTTATTCGAGCTCAAAGTTTAATTATTATATAATTATTAATATTATCAAGTAAATTATTAAGAAAATACTTATTTTATAAAATATATCAAATTTGCAATACGGAAAATATGAAAATGGATTAAGGCTAATTATCCAAATAGTATCATATTTCACCTGCACTTTCATTTTTTTATCTTGAATATCAGAAAAATATTTCTTTTATTGATTGAAAAATCACACATATTAATCTCAATTCCAAGAATAACATTGCATTTGCTTTTCTTGATCATAAATAACAATTTCACAACGAAAATTTGATATATTTTATAAAAGAGCTCGAATAACTCTGACGCGAAATATCATAAGAGACCTTTTTTGTAGAACGTCAAATTTCCAATAGAATATGAAGCGAATTATTGCTTTTGATTCATTTATTGCTGATTTATAAAATTCTAAAAAACAAATGGAATTTTTCCCATGTTATTTCCATAAGAAACTTAGAGTGGAGTGCGAATTATATTAAAGTTAATATTAAGAGCTCAAACTTTGAGAAAATTTTTTTGCATCTATTTGGAAGCATTTGAGCCCCTGGGAGCAAAGAAATTCGAAAATATCCCTATTAAGGACCACCCTAGTGTACTAGCTGAGATGGAGATAGAAAGATATAGACGGAGATAGACAAGAGATAAAAAACGATTAGTATGATTAGAATAATATGTATGTACAAAATATTGTAGTTATAAAATTACTATGTAAGTTTATAATATGAAAATTAAGAAGTTAATAAGAGAGAGATAGCATTGGGTATATAAAAAGATACTTTCTAGCAAGGGAGATAGAATTAGGGATAGAAAGGAATACAATGTTTCTGCGAATAAATAGACTACAAGTTAGAAAGTGATAGACATTAGTAGAAATAGAGATAGATTGGGGGATAAGAAGAGATAGATATTACCAGACACAGGGATACAGGGATTCAATGGTGGATAGGAAGGGATAGCCTTTTGGGGATGCAAAATAGATACTTGGAAGAGATAGAAAAGTTCTATCTCTTTCTATCTTCTTACTTCCAGCAAAGAGGGATCGAAAGAGATAGACATTACAAAAATAGAGATAGACTCAGGGATAAGAAGAAATAGAGATTGACTAAGGGATAGGAAGAGATAGATATTGCCAGATACAGGGATAGACTGAGGGATTGGAAGAGATAGCGTTTTGGGGATGTAAAATGGATACTTGATAGAGATAGAAAAGTTCTATCTCTTTCTATCTTTTTACTTCCAGCAGGGAAGAGCAGCCCTGTGACTGGATATATTTAAAAAAAAGGTTTTATAGGAGATATGGAGAAGACTGACCAAATATGCAGGGCTTGCGTAGTCTTGAGTCCCACAAAAACCATATTTTATCCAAGCTTTGTTGAGAGTATGAATATTTTGTGTTGAAATATTCATTTTCAGAATCGGAGCAAATGCAAACAGAGCAGAAAAATCGCGAGAAAGAGAAACTAAATGTCAGACGCACTCGTTCTCGTATTTATGAATTATTTCAGGTACAACACCGACACTGAAGGAAAAACCCGTCAAGTATGTACAGAAAGTTTGAACTTCACATTCTTTCAAATTCCAATACGAAATTTGCGATTCATTTACACACAAAAGTGTATTTTGTGATTGAAATCGAGAAAGAACATTATAAAAGGTGGACAGGAAGAAGAAACACAACGAGCAAACCGCGCCGTACCCACGGGTCATTTCATGGTAAAGTCGAAAGAGACGCGCTGTCGGTAATTATCATTTTTTTCTAATTTTAGAATGGGAATGAAATCATAAACTGGGTTACTGTGAAATGGTGTATACTGCAAACATGTGTTCAAACTATAAACACTTACATTATAAATTGACAAACAATACCAATTTTGTTGAATTTGAAAATAAATGATAATTACCGAGAGTGTTATAATTGGGGTTTTCTAAATAACTTTGCACAATAGAGTTTAATTTGAAAGTTTTAATGATAAAAAATTCAACATCTTAACTATGTGAAGGTAAAAGTTAGAGTTTCGCTTCGTGCTCCAAGCTCTCAGTCGCGCATTCCGATTAGTACAACTACTGTTTATAAGGGTGCAGCACTTACTTGCTACTTCTATGACGGTGCCGGCCTATGGTAGCATAAAACGCAAAGCAGAAAGCAGAAAATCATTAGAGTGAAAGAGAGAGAAAATCTATCTGTCTCTTTCACTCTTACGATTTTCTGCTTTCTGCTTTGCGTTTTCTGCTACCATAGGACGGCACCCTGACATAGAGCGTGTCTCTGTCGACTTTGTCATGAAATAACTATTGGGTACAGCGCGGTTTTCTCATTGTGTTTCTCCTTCTTGTCAACCTTTCATAATATTTTGCTCGATTTCAATCATAAATTACAGTTTTTTGTGAAAATGAAACGCGAATTTCGTGTTGCGATTTGAAAGAATGTGAAGTTCAAACTTTATGTACTTGATGAGTTTCTTCTTCAGTGTCAATGTTGTGCCTGAAATAATTCATGAATACGAGTGCGTCTAACATTTATTTTTTCTTTTTCACGATTCTTCTGCTCTGTCTGCATTTGTTTCGTTTCGGAAAATTAATATTTCAACACAAAATATTCATTCTCTCATCAAAGCTGGAATGAAATGATATTTTTATGGGACTCAAAAGAATACACAAGATCCAATATATTTGGTAAGTTGTCTCCATATCTCCTATAAAACCTTTTTTTTAAATATAGTCCAATCGGGCGCTTGAGCATGCGTTTTTCGTATTTGAAATATTTTACGTAATTAGGCTTACTGCTCACTTCATGCGTAACCAGTGGCTGACGTCAGGAATTGAGGTAACGCTATGAAGTTAGCTGAAAGTATGTTTTTTTTATAATAGGATCCTGTCACAGGGCTGCTCTTAGAATAATTTTTAAAAATTTCCATTTTTACGAATTTCTAAATCCAAATTTAGCGCCCTGAAGTGTAGTCTAGTTTCGATGTGGTAATTGATGAAAGAATTAACAAATTGGATTCCCTGCTTAAAATTTCGGATAAAATCCGGATTCCAAAATTTATCCAAAATAGTCCGTTTCATTGTCAAGTTTATGTCACTCGGATTCTATCCAGTGACTTCTGTAAATTTGTTCGACGAATTACTAATCCAATTTTTAGGTACAATAAAAATTTATATCCGGAATTAGTCCGAAATGGTTCGAAATTAGTACGCTTAATATTTATTTAACTTAGATGATTATTTTTTTCACATTAAGAAATTTAACATTATACGTGCACTGTAAACTATGCTAGAATAAACAGTCATACACACTCCTAAACTTAACTATATACATAATATAAACGAAGCCGCTATAATATCGCTCGCTCATTTCATGTTGATATACATAGAATGATCTGTCCTTGTATAATTGAACATAGAAATTGTTACCGCTTGTGAGAAAGAAATAGCTAATAGGCACAGTTCTGGATTAGTTTCGGTTGAATTAATCCGGAATTTATACGGAATCTTTTTGTGGTTTGTCCGATTTCATCAGATTTATATCACAAATAAATCTAATCTGAAATCAACTCACAATTTTCCGGAATTTATACGAAATGAAAAACCGGCAATTATTTTCATCAAAAGTTAAATTTGATATTCGTCCGTTTTCGTCTGTACATCGTCTGCGACAATACTTAAATTCGAAATGAATCCGAATCAGTCCAGAACTTATATCCTTTCTTAAAAAATAGATGACCTATCGAGTTTCCGCAGTTTATTCGTGATCTGATTGGTTGAGAGACGGTCACATGGGATCGTCATAAGTGCATAACGGGAAGTAATCATATAGGCGCGCGAAGCGCGCAATGATGTTCTAGTACGAAATAAAAAACGAATTTTATATACTAGGGAATTTATGTATACACGGGAAGAAGCGATAACACAACCCGGACGAATTTCCGATTCCACTTAAGGGCGATGGAATTTGAAAAAAAAACTCTTTCCATCGCATTCGATGGAAAGAGTTGCCATCACTTTAGATAATTCTGACACGGTGAGTCTTTTTGTGTTGGAATGCGTTTTCAAAAGCTTAATATCTTCGTAAATTCGATTTTTTATCAGGTGAGTTTTACAGCATCGATTTCCAGGTGGAATGAAAATTTTTTTCTTAATATAACACTGCGTGCGGGCTTCTGCAGGAATTACAGTTATATTATTGGAAGAAAAACAAAAACAGCAGCATTTGTGGGTAGCAACAGACCTCTGCATCGGAATTTCTACATATTCAATCTCAGAATCCGCTTGATTTGATTTTAATTTTACTTCAAATGTTGGGTTATTAGACGTGGATTCAAAAGCAGAAAGATCTATGAGTTGTGAGTTGCAGTAGAGTGAAACAGTGCACTAAGTAAAATCACAATAACAAACAAATGAATATCGTAAAGTGAAATGGCATAAGGACGACATAATTATGATCGGGAAAGAAATGAACTTGACAAGAAGACTCTTGTTATAATAATAAAAAAAACTATAAACTGCAAAAATGTAAAAAGTGTCTTAACAGCACAATAAAAAAATGGATGAATTGAAATAATGAACAAATGAAGATGGCAAAATGAAAAAGCGAGAGAAAGACAATAATTATTGACAATCGCAAAAGAATTTCGCGCTAATTCATTTTATTCTAATTTGTAAACGGAACACATATCTGTGAGGTCTCTCATCAAGTAAGTAAAAAGAAAGCACTGTTGTTCAGCATATGTCTTATCATCCTGTTAAAAAGATCATTAAAGATCTTAAGGAATTTTCATGAAAAAAATAAGGGGTGTCACTACATAACATAACCTCAAAAAAATAAAAATTTTTGAAAACTTCAAAAACCCGTATTGTGAGGGGCGAGGAAAAATGTATTGTTCACAATTACGTATACATTTTATAAATTCTAGATTTTCCAAAAACGTTTCTAGCCAAACACAGACGATATGAGGTTGTTTCTGAAAGAAATAGCCAGCCAGTAAAGTATGCCATAAAGGTACATAAGTTACACACCACGATCGTATACACAGGTCCGGGGACTCTCATGGTGGCGGATGTTCCCTTGTTGAAGCTTCTGGTTAATTCCAAAAATTGCCACTTGTATATCAAACGACATGCTTCACAACTACTCTACTAGTGCGCCATATAGTAAAGTGGTAGGTTCGCGAAACTTTTTGGCTTACGTTAGGGAACATCCGCCACAACAAGAGTCCCCGGACTTGTGTATACGACCGTGTTACACACTGTCCCGAGTAGGATTTTTATTTTTTTTCACTATGTTGCACCACTTAAAAAAATTTGACAACAATATATGTTAAAGAGAACATCTTAAGGAATTTTTATGAAAAAATGGTGAGTGTCACTATAAAACATAACCTCAAAAAAATTGTTTGAATACTTGAAAAATTTTTTAAGACCTGTTATTTTCGTCCAAAAAATTTTTCAATTTTTTTTTAATCTTCTCATCGACCTAAATAACATATTTTTTTTTCATAAAAATAGGTTGAGCCGTTTATGAGAAAAACTACTTTTTTGATTTTTCTTTCCCCCTCCATAACTCCTATAAAAATACGTTTTTATGGTTGAGACTTGCAGGAATTTTGTAACTCATAGGTGCCAATATATGGTACCAATTTGGACTTAATTCAAGCGGGGGCAGATTTTACATGCTTACCCGGCTAGGCCCTTTGTTGAAACCCCTTGAAACCATTTGAAATATTTTGAAATTCTTTGATATTTTCATAAATTTCAAAAGAAATTTTAACAATCTCATCTTGGGATCGGGACCTTGAAAAATTTCGACCCATCACTGATCTCTTTTTTGCAAGTGGTGATCGGCTCATGAAGTTAGTATGCGATTTGAACAAGCAGACTCAACGTGTAGCGTATGTCAGCTTGCGTGAGCGAAGAGCGGTATATATGTATTAGTTATTGGAACCTGAACTCTTGAGGGCGCCACCAGCGGAATAATGTCAATATGGCCGCGATAACAGATAGATTTTGAAAAATACTATTGAGTTGATAGTGAAAATGATAAAAAATCATTCAAAATACCAGAAAATTAACTTATCGATTAAGGCTGATACAGGAGAGTCAAGAAATCTGTAGATTACTCTAATTTGCAGGTCAAATTTTTTCCACTTTTTGAGGCCACAGGAAGGACTTTTTAAAAGTTTTTTTCAAGTCCCGAAGGGAAAGCAGGCTCAAACTTAGGGGACTTGCTTTTTCGATTTTTGATTAGAGGAATATATCGACGTAATTCAATAATTTTACCTTCACTGTAAAAAAAATTTCCTGTAACTTTACCACTTTGAAAGTGGGTAACAATATTTCCTACTTTGATAGTAACGATATTACCGACAATTTGGAATTTAACTTGTAGGTTATGTAATTTTTCAAATGAATTCTGTAAAGTCACAATCAGTTGTGCTATTACAAATAATGATAGTTTTGCATATGAATATAAATTTCGTGTTTAATTTAGTAATGTTACAGCAAAAAATAAAAATTTTGTATTATAACTGAAAATCATATTCTACACAAAATTTAATGGAATTTAATTTTTATAATAAATAAAATATCAAATTCAGTTGAATGGAAATAAAATTTATTTTTACAAACGTGAAAAACAAAAATTATTTAAAATTTGATGTGAAATATGGCAATGTAACCCTAAAAATTCCGATCCGATTGAAAAATGCCTAAAAAGAATGAACAAGATTCTGTTCAATCGGAGTTTTCTGATAAAACTATTTAAATTTTGGAAACCGATTGAAATACATCATTCCAATTCAGAAAGACGACTGTTGAATCCGCATTCTTAAACAAATCCAATTCACTAAAGCAATCGTTTAATCGGTTCTTTTTTCCTAGGTACTCAGTACTTAAATTATACTTACGTGTAATTCAGTTTAATTTAATCTTCAAATAGTACAACAAATTTTGCTTTTACTATTATAAATATTGAGAAAATACGTTATATTGTAAAATTTCGTTTTCTACAAGTAAAGTTAAATTTACAGAATGTATTCTTACAAGTTTTTTTTTCTTTCACAAACTGTCGGAATTTCGTCATATTCATATTTTATTTCCTATTCTGATTAAGGCAAATTCACAAGTTTGGTGAGCGGAACTACAACTTGAAATTGTACTTTTAAAACGCCATGCAATATTCTCAAATTCAGAGTGGTAAAATTACAAGAATCATCCACATTTCTAACCTTAAAATTGTATTATTTCTCAATTCAAATGGCAATAGTACAGAAAATAATTTAGGTAATTTTACCATTAGAAGTTGTGAATTTTTAGAATTTTTTATAGTGTCGTGTATTTACCGATGTGTCTCACACACACATTGACAGCAATGGACAAAAAATCCACCGGCGTCGGTGAATACATCAGGTAAAATTATTGAATTACGCCGATATTTTCCTGTAATCAAAAATCAGAAAAGCAAGTCCCTTAAGTTTGAGCCTGTTTTCCCTTCAGGACTTGAAAAACACTTTTAAAAAGTCCTTCCTGTGGCCTCAAAAAGTGGACAAAATTTGCCCTGCAGATTAGAGTGTACTCTCAAATTTCACCATTTTTTCGACTTTCCTACATCGTCTTTAAGCAAATTCGTGATTTTACAAATTCTACACCCTCTTGTAAAAATTTTGTTGAGGGGAACAAGTTTTACAAGCGGAACGTGATTTTTCTTTTTTTTTTTTTATTACCTAGAAATGCTGAACAAATATTTATAAATATTAAATAGAATTATCAGAATAGAATTATTTTTGATTCAGTAGTAATTGGAATTTTGAAAAATAAATAATTCGCACTGTTTCATGTTTTTAAGCTGCAGCATAATAATCAACATAACCACGTACGCAATAAAACTCTTTACTTTTGGACTTCCGCGATGAAAATTCCATTTTAAAACATGACTATAACTTCCGCATTTACTATCTGCTTTATTTTATAACTCTGTAAAGTATAATTATACTTATCAATTTTTTTTTCGAATCTGCAACACTTTACGAAAATGTGAATAAACAGTTTGTTAAAATTTCACAAACTGCTTTCGGATCTTTGATACATGAGTTTACGAAATTGTGAACGGCAACTTTGATAAAATTTTTATAAAGTGCTTTCCAATTTCTGACAAATTTTAGCTCTGTACAAAAGTGATATTCTAGTTTATTAAAATTTCGCAAACTTTTTCAATTTTTTGAATAAATTATTTTTTCCTATGTAAGATTTCATCGCTGTCATATACTTTTATTTAAATTCCTTTATTTTCAAATGAAGAAGAAAACTAATTTACTTAAGGTTCAATCAACCATAAGGAACACATTCTCATCAGTGCACTTGTGCTTCGCGGAATAATTATGTTATGATAATGTAAATATGGGTGATTCTCAAGAAACAGGGCACTGTTGATAAGGACAACTTTTATTGGGAAAAATATTCTAATAGTTTTTTATTTGTATCAGGCCTATTCATTGGTTCTAGAATAAACATTTCTAGAAATATTTGAACTTAAAAAAATTTTTTCAATTTTTTAAACAATTTTTTGACAGTTATTGGTTTTTTTTTAGAATTTGGATTCATTGATCGATTTCTATAAAAGTGAGTATTCTAAAGTTTTTCGGGTCACTAATTCCGAATTTTATGTCAGAATTTCAAAATTCAAGATAACTGAATAAAAAATAAAAATAAATAAAACTAATTTTGATAGTTATATGCAATTTGTTCGAAGTTTCAAAAATTGCTAAAAATGATATTTAATTACTATAATAAATTTTCGTCTGATGACATAATGAATGAATAAATTTACCAAATAAACAGTCTTAATTTAAAAAAAATACACTAAAATACAATTGAACCGCTGGCGATCAAAAGGGGGTACGCGTGTATTCGAAACATTCACTTTTTATCAATTACTTCAAAAACTACAAAACCTACAAATTTTTGCAACAGGAAAAAAAGATGCGCTTTGAAATTCTCTACAAGTATAAGTCTTTAAAATTAAAAGTCGAAAGACCTTAAATTAACTTTCAGGGCAATAATTCTCAGACTGAATCCACGCGTACCCCCTTTTGATCGACAGCGGTTCAATTTGTCAAAAACGACTCAGAACCTAATCACGGCTCATGGAGCGAGGCCCTAAACTATGAATAATACAGGCACACGGAAGGAAATTAAAGACAGCAGCAACATTTATAGGTACCACTGATGCGCTAAAGTGTAGGACAGTAGTTGCGCCCTCTGTTTATGACGACTGTTCTCCCAATTAAGGCAGGCTGCTAGCCTGGTAGGGCACACTGCAGCCCCTAATCCGACAAAAAAGTACAGCAGCGATACCGAAACGGTGTTGCTGTTAGACCAAAGTGGCAGTGGCGCTGCGTTACCTAGGACTTTTCAGCTACTTTCTTTAATTTCTTTTAGTGCACACAAAAAAAGGTCTTGTTACAGAAAGGTAACCCATATACCCTTATGTTTAACGGCATGCTGAGTCCGAATCTGGTGTCCGTTTACCCCCACCACGTCATAATTTAGGTTACTTGAAGGTCAAATCGTCAAAAAAAAAATTTATTAGAAATTACCACTATTCCTAAGGTTTTTGGAGTCCCTGAATCCGAATCCGAGGTTCACTTGACCCTATCGAATCACTATCAAGGTCAATTCAAGGTCAAATTGGTAGATATTGAAAAAAATGGATTTTTAATTACAGATTCGGTAGGAGCGGGAAATTTTACGTCCAGATATGGTATCATTAAATTTTTTCAATCAACGCCTCATAGGTCAATCAGAGGTTATTTACGTTGTTATATATAAAAATACGTGAGACCATAATGATACTTTTTTGACGTCTCTGAATCTAAATTTGAAGTCCACTTGACCTTATGGAATCACTATCCAGGTCAATCAAGGTAAAATCGGTAAATATTGCAAAAAATGGATTTTGACTGCAGATTCGGAAAGAGCGGAAAATTTAACGTCCATATATGGTATTATCAAATAGATCGGAGATATTGTATGGCAATGTAAGTTCCGTGAAGAAGCCAACAACATCAGCGATTAAAATTGAAACTGCAGCTTAAGGAGTCTATGTATATCACTGAAAACATTACTAAGCCTATGGATGTTACTGAAAACACAGCCGATGAAAGTAACAGGGAAAGCTCAGACAATGAATAAGATAATGACAGTGTTACGAACGAAGATATATATACCTGCAAGGACTAGTAAGTCTGTACTGAATCCTAAAGGCCATATACACGCTCTGCCGATGTGTCGAAACGTTTCGGCGTTTCACGACACCCTGTTTACACGAGCGCATGTTATCCACTCGGAAAATGGAAAATTGGAAGAAAAACTTTTTCAATGGCGGTAACTTTGAAATTACGAATAAAAACTGAAATAAATGATAATGTTAATATGAATTTTTTAATTTATTTTATTTATTTTATTTATTAGAAATAAAAAATTAGATTGCAAGATTAATTATTTATAATTTATTTATCTCTATAAAGTAATTCAAAGCATCTTCGCGTTTTGTGTTTAAGATTATGATCGTTATGTCGTTGTGTTTAGACGCATTGTTGACGGTTTTAAGTGAAAAATATTTTGGGGAGTAATAAATAATTGTTATTAAATGATAAAAATATAGTATGAAATATTAAACCACAATTGAGTATATTGTATTACATTATCTACACAGTTCAGTTGAAACATAACCTCAAATGCTTGATTTGACTGTATGTTATATTTATTCTATTATTCCGTTTATACATATATCTATTTCTTAATTCATAATAATTATATTATGTTTCAAATCAAGCATTTGAGGTTATGTATCTTGCTGCAGCATTAAAAAAGAAAAACTTTTTGTCTAAGGGAATTGTAGCTTACGTTTATCGAAATAGAGAAAGACTTTCGGAATTTTTTTTCAAATGATGAAGAAAATTTTTTGACATGCTGGGTAGACATGAGGGGATTGATGAATGAATTAAAACCCGATATCTATATGGAGGAAGAGTTGAGACTATTTATCGACTCCTCAAAATGAAGCCTAAAAGCGGTTCGACTTCCCAATGGTAACTTATTCCACTAGGCCATCCAACAAAGTTGAAAGAAACATATGAATATTTAAAAATAGCTTTGGACAAAATTAAGTATACAAAACAGCAATGGAAAGTTTGCGGGGACCTTAAAATTTCCACTCTAATTTTGGGTCAACATTCGGGTTTTACAAAGAATTCCTGTTTTTTGTGTCTTTGGAATAGCAGAGATAGAAAGAAACACTACGAACAAAAAAATTGGCCAAAGCGAGAAGATTTCCATCCCGGATCCAAAAATATAATACGTGAACCGTTACTAGATTCTTCAAAGATTTTGCTTCCGCCTCTTCATATCAAACTTGGTCTGATCGAACAGTTTGTCATACAAATAAATCCTAAAGAGATGGCTGCATGATCAAGTTTCAAAAAGGTCGCAGAGAATTTCTTGGGCAATTAGAAGAGTGATGATTACGAGTCTTTAGTTGAAGATTTGTTGCAAAGTTTAAAAAATTTAGGCTGCTTAATGAACTTAAAATTACATTTCCTACTATCTCATCTTGATCACTATCCAGAAAATTTCGGAGACTATAGTGAAGAAAAAGGTAAGCGATTTCACCAAGATATAAAGGAAATGGAACGTCGCTTTGAAAAGAAAATGAAATCCTCAACACAGATCTTTCGAAGACGAAAGAGTTCGTTACAAAAAAAAAAAAAGAGTGATCTATCATAGACCTATCACACAATTAAAAAGTTCATAGTTCTTTGTTTTATTTATTGCTTCCTCATAGGAGAAGCTTTGTTTTCGATACATTTTCTAATATTTTTAAAGTAGTTTAATTAAACTTTCCTCATGTGATAAACGTTTAATACACAATTCTAATCAATTGGCCGGATGTGTGTGTGTCTCCATTTTTTGTTGCCCTATTAACTTAAAGACAGTTGTAGATAAATTGATGAAAATTGTAGCGTATATTGGCACCACCAATATCTCAAAACGTGCCAAAGGATTTTTCAAAATATTGAATTTTTAAATTTTTATGTAGATTTTGAAGTTTTGTAAAATTGATTTTTTGACTATAACTTTTCAAATAATGAAAATTCAAAGCTTATGTAAGGGGAAGAAAGATTCCTTGCGTCGAAACGAATCTATTGACCTGTATGATTAATGAATTTTATTGAATTTTAAGAACATTATGATTATTTTTAATTTTGAAAATCGTTTATGCTTCCACTTTGAGGAAGCAAATTTATTTACAAAATTATCATAATGAGGAAGCAAAGTGCTCAAAAATGAGCACAAAAAAATATAAATATAGTTAAATGGAACACCCAAGATCGAATTCACAAATTTTTGTAACGTGTGATCCATATGGTTGTATTTGTAAACACGTAGTTTCTTACTTTAAAGTCGGGTCTCCTTATACTACTTTGTGCTTCATCCCATCTACCCTGATACCGCTGTTCCTTACTTTTATATCGTGATGGAACCGTTCACCTTGTTCTTCACGGCAGTGAAAAGCAATCAAACTGAAGACATTTAGTCAAAGATATTATTACAGTAGATGCGGCGTTGAGCCGAAATTGCGTCCTGAATATATATAGGTAATCACTTTTTCTGTCCTATCGAAGTGCTACCCTCTCACCGAACTACGAATTCGAGCACTGTTTTCCGTAAGATTTCGGATTTCGGTATATCAGAATTTAAAATTATGTTTTGAAGGTTAGGAAAGTTTGAAAACTTCATAAATATTACAAACAAACATATATTATTAAAATACGTGTTAAAATTTATTAAGGGGTTATTTTACTTTATACGCTTAAAAAAAAAGAGCTATTTTTCAACATTTTTTTTGAGTATGTCAAGAAAGATATGGTATATAAATATTTTTAGGTATGATAAAACATGTCTTAAAATACGTAAAAAAATTGTTTTTTTATTTATTTTATTGCATTGTTATTGTTTTAAACGCGTTTTTCTCAACGTTTTTAAAACGGTACCAAGGATTTTATGAAAACTATTCGACCGATCCTTATAAAATTTAAATCACTAGGTCTATTGCCTATAATATATTAAAATTTAAACTAGGTCTGTTGTCTATAATATATTAAAAAATAACATTTTTACTAATTTTTTAAACAAAAAAAAACAGTGAAAAAAAAGGAATTTTTTTTAAAATTTTTGTCCGCCATTTTGTTATTTTTTCATAAATATTAATTATTATAGGCAACAGACCTAGTTTTAGTAATACTGAAGCAAACCTACTTTGGTTTTTTTTTGAGCTAGCCGTTACCGAGATATCCCTGGTACCGTTTACCCTTTTGATTTTGAGAAGCCTACGCACAATCATTATTTTTAATAGAAACATTGAATAAAGTAATAAAAAAAAATTTTTTATGTAATTTAATACATGTTTTATCATACCTCAAAATATTTATTTCCATATCGTTCATGATATACCCGAAAAAAATGTTCAAAAATATCTCTTTTCTTCAGCTTATAAAGTATAATAACCCCTTAAATACATGTTACAATTATGTATATTCATTAATATTAATCAATGTTATTTATTCATATTATTTATTATAATTTATTAATATTATTTATTAATTTATTATAATTATTAATTTATTTATTATAATAATATTATACTTGCCTTGAAAACTACCGTTAATACGAAAAATATCAATTCTTCATAAAAATATGTGCAGTTTATTCTCGGTTTAAAGAAAAATTAATTCTATTAGTCTACAGGAATATTTATAAACATTAGTTAATTCGTTTTGAATTATGTAAACAAATACCATTTTTTAAAATAATTTTGTTTTCTCAAATTCATTTTTTTAAACAAAAATTATCATTATTGGTCTAGTACAATATTTATTAACATTATGGTTAATTTATTTTCGATAATTTAAACAAACTGAATTTTATTAAATAATTTTTTTTAGAATATTCTTTTTTATATATAAAAAATTATTACTATTTATTTTGTGATAACTATTTATTTGTTTAGACAATTTTTGCTCGCGAAATTTTTTTTTATATAAAATAATTACTGCTGATCTATTGGAATATTTATAAATATTTATTTATTAATTTTTAATTATTTAAATAAATCCCATTTGTTTAAAAAAAAATTCTTTCAATATTATAAAAATTTTTAAATTACTGCTGGTATATCCTAATATAATAAAAGTTTTGTTCATTTAGAATTTCAGGAGAAAGACACAAATTTACTGGTAACAAAAGTTCGTATTTCTTATAAATTAATTTAATTACATAATTATGTATAAATTAGATATTTATATAACAAAAATATGTTTAAATATAATAATTATTAACAGTTATGTTAGTTGAACAAGAAACCACTCACAACTTACTTTAGATTCTTATTAAATATTTGTATTGTTGGCTGGTGATTATTGACCCTCCTCTTCCAAATGTTTTAAATAACTATACTTTCGAATCAATCTAAACAAACATTTTTTTCATTTACAAATCTATTAACTATCGTATCCAAGTTGTGATTTATTTATTAATAATAAATAACTAGACAAATTTTGAATTCAATGAAAATTTCGTAATTGATTTTTTGATGAAGTTTTTAGAATATGATAATATTTTTTATCATCTGTTTATAAATGTCTCAGTAGAATTCCAACCCAAAAATGTTTTTTGCAAATGTTAATCTGTTTAAAAAATTATGGCCATAACATTCAAAAATGAAAACAATCACCATGTTCCTATTATTATTAAAAATTCTATTTCTAAATACTGTAACAAAATGAGCATGTGGTACGGCTTTTCCCGCTTAGGTTTTAGTGTTTTAATTGTGGGGAATTTATTTCAATTTTTTCAACAACATATATTTTTTCATCAAAATCGGTTCAACCACTTTATAGAAAAAAAAAGGTTTTTTAAATTTTCTTTTCCACTTCATAAACTCCTATAAAAATAAATTTTCAAGTTTGATGTTTAAAGGGTTTTCATATTACATGTTTACCAATCTATGGTACCAATTCGGATTTGATAGGCGCAAAAAAAAATTTTTCATAATCGACAAGATTTGTAAATTTTCAATTCAAGACGATTAGTCCTTAAATGTTTCAGAGGGGTTCGGGGGGTGTAGCGGGGATTCGACTGGTGCAATCGGCGGGTAAAAGAGTGCGAGGGGTCCTCGCATTAGCGTCTCTACATTTCCCACGGGGTAATTAAATCGGGGGGTGAAGAGTGCGGGGTAGTCTGCTACTTTTAGACTGTCTCGCCAACTACATTTGTCACGGGCAACTAGATCAGCACCGCATCTACTGTAATAATATTTTTGATTTAGTCCATTTCTTCGACATGCCGTCAACCAGATTAGGTCAGATTGGGTCAAATTAGATTAGATTGGGTGTGTCTAGGTTAGGTGAGGTACGTTGAAGTGAGGTCCCGTTAATTGTGAAAATGAGACTCCGCTGATACGGGCCTTAAAAAATCAGCCTTAGAGACAGTATATCACAATTTTATATCAATTTATTGAGTTTTTATTAGAGATTAGTGTTTAGGACAACGTCAAGGATCAATTCTGACAGCTAATTCGAATTCAATGTATCGGAAAACATCAGAATGAATATGCCTCATACCCAGAACTGGAAATACCTATTTTTTCAATTTTTTTGTGGTTAGGGCGAAACGCTGACGTGTAAGGCAAATTCTAACATCGGATTTGGATTCAGCACGTCAAAATACATAGGAAGACGTAGGTCGCATCTCCAGATCACGACACTTTTTTTTGTGTGGCTGTGTTATTTATCCTAGTTACAAATTGATAGATTAATAGAATAATATTTATGACAGAGTTGGATTGGAACGATACAGATCGTTTGTGCTTACCTAATCCTGTTGTTGCTGAAGAACTACTATTAGGGATGAAGCGAATTTCAATTAAGGGCATGTGTTACTTACCGAATGAGCAAATTTTTAAACCCGGGTTTTTTTCTACAATTTTTTCATTTTCACAAAAATTTTAGTCAACATACGTCCGTGTTAACGTTCTTGACGGATGTTGACTATAATTTTTTTGAAAATATAAAAATTGTAGAAAGAAACCCGGGTTTAAAAACTTGCTTATTCGATAAGTAACACATGCCCTTAATTGTTCCGTTTTATCCCCATTGGGCTGTATTCACTTGTTTGATTTTTCGTTATCGGTTTCGATAACTCGATTCTTTTGATTAACACTTTCGCGAGTTAATACCTCCCACGCTTCGTGATTTTCACTGAATTTACTCAGAAATCACGTTAGTTGGCTTCTAATCAGAAGGCATGAGGGCCATTAAATCCCAACACCCCTCTCTAAGTATTTCTATATAAGCTCGGCTTACTTCTTTAGAAATTCTAATTCTTGCTCGTTTTGTGATTCGAGTCCGGATTAGAATTTAATGCCGTTTAAAATAAATAATTCGAAAAAGTTTGTAAAAAATTAGGAAATTGGGAAAATAAGTTCCTTGTAATTGAAATGGGGCCGATTTCAAAAGAACAAGATCATGCCTTTGCTCTTATTAATTCACTCACTCTCCTAGTACTACTTGAAATAAGATATGCTTCTGGTCCCCAGAGGATACAATATTGATGGACAAGAATAGAAAAAATAAGAGTAGACAGACTTCTTAGTCTTTGCTATCACAAGATTGCAGTTCACGCCTTTACGGAATGGAAAATAAAGTTCTCATTTAGCGCTGACTAGATTTACACTTATTACCATCTCGCACTCTCCAATTCTTTCAATATAAAATACACATCTGGCGCCCAACGGAAACAACATCGAAGAGCACGCACTTATTTGAAACATCCTCGAACGCAACTGGCCGACAGGATGAAACATTGATCGGCAAGAGAGAAGAAATACGAATTCACCTGCCGGAATTTATATTCGTGCAAATCGAATTCTATTTTCTACACTATACTTGGGAAGTTACGGATTACTTTTGAATTTTGAGGGTTTAACGTCCCTCATCGAATTGACCCAATCAGATAATTTTTCGGGACAATTTTTCGGCACAATTTGTATTTTCTAAGAAAGTTGAGGATAAAATTATTTACCTTTCGTTTAATCAGTAGAAATCACGGCCATCGACGGGCGTCGATTTTCCGAGGTATAGAATTTGGAGAACTTCTTTATCGGTTAAAGAAGAATATCAGACTGCCAAGAGCAACTAAATTGCCTAGTTTTTATGATGCTCGTTATAAGTTTGCTATCAGTGGATTTGGTGGGAAATTTTGATTTGTGAGGATTTTATGTTTTGAAAAGGAACCGAGGTGAGAGAACGTCTGACCGAGTATTCTTTTGAAACTTTGATGGTTGCAAATTGTTTAATGGAGGGCAAATATCTTCAAATTGATAACTATTACATCGATCTTTGCAAACTTGCAATTATTGGCGTGCTTCTTCTGCTTCTTCTTGCGCAATTGAACAGGAATTCGTCAAATTGGAAATAATGTAATCAGAGATAATTTGCAATATCCATTGGTAAGTGGTGTTTTGAAAGAAATTCAATTTCTATTTTTCAACTCGATTTTAATTGAGTATATATTAAATAGAAATAGTATAGTTAGGGCTAAATATTGGTCAGCTGAATATAGAGTAGGTCAGAGTCCCGAGGAAAGAAATGCGGAAAGACGAATATGAGAACGAGAAGGTCGGATACGATGAACATTTAGATATAATTCTTATTGTTCCTTTACATTCCTATTTGTCGTTTTAAATTATTATTTTATAAGAAATTAGTCCTAAACGGACTAATTATTTCTGAATTTCGTAACTCTACTCATACTTCGAGGCTTGCCTAATCGTTTCTTCACCGAGGTGTCGCATGGACAGTTCGGGTTACTTGTGCCAGTGGCCTCAGAAAAATATTCTCATGTATTTAGATCATATATTGAGATCTTTTCTTGCGAGATGTGTTGAATGAATCTTGCAAGTGAAATTTTTAAACAAAATATTGGTTTCAAAAAGAAAGGAATATTTTTCAGAGGGTTGGTACGTAACATGTCTGGATATAAAATTTCCCGCTCTTACCGAATCTGTAATTAAAAATCCATTTTTTGCAATATCTACCAATTTGACCTTGAATTGACCTTGATAGTGATTCGATAGGGTCAAGTGAACCTCGGATTCGGATTCAGGGACTCAAAAACCTTAGGAATAGTGGTCATTTCTAATAAATTTTTTTTTTGGCGATTTGACCTTCAATTGACCTAAATTATGACGTGGTAAGAGTAAACGGACATGAGATTCGGACTCAGCATGCCGTTAAACATAAGGGTATATGGGTTACCTTTCTGTAAGAAGACCTTTTTTTTTGTGTGCCTGTGAAATCTTTACCTTCAAACTTCTACTTGACAAAATGGATTTGATATTTCACTCCTTAACATTTTCAAGTATTTCAAAATAAAATAATTCTAATAACATGCTTTTTTTATTGAACAATTATGAGGTGCAAGGCTAATTTATTTATTTTCCACCCCTGACTTTACATTTTGTAACGTGTGATGACGGGACGTGTAATGACAAACTGCAAAAAAACATTAATTGTACTTGTTTAAAAGGTGCAATTTAAAAGTCTTTTGGAGGAATTTTCCACTATTACACTGCACTCTAGAGATAGTCCCCGTCTCGGTTAGGTCGGGGACTAACGCGAATGAGTTAGAAGCGTTGAATTCGAGCGGACCTCCTTGCCTACTATATGTAATATATCGGGGTATTAACGAGAATGGGACAACCGCGAGAGTGTTGTGTACTCCCTTTAAAGATGTGTTAGGTTAGGGGAGCAGGAGCGAATGCGACGCACATAAAGAAAAATGCAAGATTAGAATTCCAATATAAAATAAAATATTGTAATAAGATATATTTTGTTTCGGCCAACATGTTACCAATGCTTTATGCACAGAAATAAATTAATTTAAGGGCCGATTTCATGCGAACAGGGTATAGCTAACGCTATACCCTGTTCGCAATAACATCTAGTTGCAGCCTATTTCTGTTGTACCTGCAATCCGATTGGCTGAGTCAAAAAACTTGTACCAGTGCGCCAAGTCGGCCTCCGACTTAAAAAACTCCAGTTTTTGTTTTTTATGTTTATTATCAAAGACGACACCGAAGCTCCTCTATAAAATATGTTTTAAAAAAGTGATTTTGTGTCAAGCGAAAAGAAGAGAAAACATAAACTAGCTGTCAAATTCTACCAACTTTTGTACTCATTCAATGAGCACTTTGCTTCCTGTAAGCAAATATGATTTGCTTCCTCATAGAGGAAGCATTAAGTATTCTTTACATCAGCATTAAATTTTGATTATTTGAGAAGTTATATTCAAAATATTCATTTCTGAAAATTCCAGTAAAGCATAATTTTCTTATTTTTCAATGAAATTAATTAATCTTACAGGTCAATCGATTCGTCTAGACACAAAAAATCTTCATTTTCTTTACATCAGCTTTAAATTTTAATCATTTCAGAAGTTGTATTAAAAAAATTCATTTTCGAAAATTCCAATAAAGCATAAGTTTCTTATTTTTCAATGAAATAAATTAATCTTATAGATCAATCGATTTAAATGTAAATTATTTCAGAAATTATAGTCGAAAAATTACTTTTTTAAAAATACAATTAACCATAACTTTATTATTTTTCAATTAAATTAATTAATCTTACAGGTCAATCAATACGTCTCGATGAAAGGAATTTTCCTTTCCCTTACACTAGCTTTAAATTTTCAATATTTGAGAAGTTATAGTGAAAAAATGAATTTTACGAAAATTATAAAAATACATAAAACTTGTAAAATAAAATATTTTGTTAAACCATTGTAAGAAATTCAACTAGGTATATAGTGGACTAACTGTAAAATTTCATCAATTTATCTCTACGCGTTTTCAAGAAATTGCTGGATCGTGACACACATTCACACAGACACATACACACATATATACACACACATCCGGATATTTTTTCAGATCATCATATTAGATATATTGCCCTTTAAATATGTTCAAAAAAACCTTTTTTAGGAAACTGGATTTTGTCATCATTACAAAGCTTCCTCTATGAGGAAGCAATTAATAACACAATTAATTCAATGTTTCGAAATAATTGATTCGTTCTTTTATTAATCGTGGCCTTCTCTCATTGATGATATTTTTATCACCAAATGAAGATGAAGATGAATATAAAATATCGTCATAAATTAGATCCATCATATTTCACACTATATACTGTAGCACTTCACTTTTGACACTTTGAGGTTATATTGAACCCCTTTCATCACTGGTTATGTCGGTAACCAGCCGAAACTGGCCGGTTAAGTTAACCAGCGTTTAAACTAGTTTAACCATGGTTTAAAAGATGGTGGAACGCAACGTACTGATTAAATAAAGTTAATCGATGGTTAAAATTTAACCATAGTTGGTGAAGTCGGCCCTAAGTTTATTAAAACAGCTAATTAACGTGTTTTTCCAAAAAGTGCACCTGCAATAAGTTATCCTACCTTGTTTGGTAATGTGACGCGTTTCGATTTAAATTTGTAATTATTGAATAAAAAATAAATTATGAGAAAAAATTATTAAACTTTAATAAAAATACGATGAATATATTTATGTTTAATATTATTAACATATTGGAGGGATAATGTTTGCCGAAAATTCAAGCAAAAATGTTTTTTTAACAGTTCCGAATGTCTCACAATAATTATTGTGAGATAAATTATAATTTGATAATTATAATACAGATAATTATAATTTGAGGGTTATACCTGCTGAAATGTCAAGGTAAAAATTTTTTGTTAACAGTACAGAATGACTCACCAATTAATGCGCCATATTAGCCGCATGTGAATAATATTTAATAAAGATTTTTTAACTTAAAAGTTTATTAATTTTACTCAAAATGTTAAACTTTAAATCATTCAAAAAGCTGAGAACAGTATATTTCCAAAAAAATTTTATAATTTTAGGCAAAACTTCTGTAATTTTTTACTTGCTTTTAGGTACTCTAACAGTACAAGCGAAAGAACCAAAACTAACTTTTCGTTATAAAAATCAGGTAATTAATTTAATTATCCTGATTTTTTAATAACCCTATTCTAAAAATCGATTTCTTATTGGTCAATACAGTTCGTGATGCGTCGTATATCGATAATCACGGGCGATTCGGGAAATTTTAAATCTTTAAATTGTACAAAATCGCTTAAATTAACTATAAAGTCAACCCGCGCGCGGAAGCGCCCGTTCGGTCTCGTGTAACGTTGAAAATATATATACATCTAATGAAACTATATCCATAAGCAGAAAATGCGTTAATATTCTAAAACTCGAACGCGCCACAATAGCCGCCGCGCCAAATACGCCGCTGCAACCCTACTCTCCTCTACCAAAAATAATTCTACAAAAATATTAAATTATTAGCATTGACGTATTGTAAATATCGTAAACTACGAAAATAGTAAATTGAAATTAAATTAATATTTTGGACATTTATAATTGTTGAAATTTACACTTAATTTAAGGGGTTACTACCAAAGAACGTTTTTGATAATTTGATTTTCTAAAAAGTGCAAATTCTTATAATAAATATATGTATAATTGTTGGATTAATCGTTATTTTGGTCATAAATATCTAGAACAGATCGAAAAACGCAAAACAACGTAAACATCTCGAACGCGCCGAACGTGCATTTGGCGCGCCTTTGAAGCAAATGACCTCGAAAAGTGAACTCAAGGTCAAAATTGATGGTACAGTTAAATGGCCCTCTCGATCCTGGTAAACTTTTGTCTAAACCATTTTTTCGTAAATAAAGTATTTTAGAAGATACTTATAGATTAAAATGGATCAGCCTGTATTTTAGATCAAAAACTAAACTCGTTTTTCTCGAAACAATGTTTTTCGAACTGGCATGCCTGATTCAGAAAAAACTATTGTATCAATCGGGCTGAAATTTGGATATGTTATTCTACACATATGCCGTTATGGCATGAACCACAATCATAATTATTGATTAATATTTAACCCTTTTTTAAAACAATTTACAGTTAAAAAAAAGTTAAAAAATTTCAAGTCGGCCATTTTGTATTTATTTTTTGTCGGATTTCAATTATTTTGGTTCATGCGATAGCGACATATGTGTAGAATAACATATCCAAATTTCAGTCCGATCGGTCAAATAGTTTTTTCTGAATCATACACGCCAGTTTTTAAAATAGGTAACTTCCGGCAGTCATACCAGCCAGATTTATTATTTAAAAAAAAAATTTGTAATAAGTTTTTATATCTATAATCATGTGTAAAAAGTTCGGATCTATAATATAAATTTTAATTTGATAAAAAAAATTCTTAAAAGAAAAGGTGAAAACTTTGGTACTAACCCCTTAATTAATTTATAAAAGTTTATATATTTTTTTTCAAATTAGAAAATGATTTATTTAGCTTCTTTATAATGAACTGTAAACAATGGAGACGTCTATAAAAATTAATTTTATTATAAAACACATCTACTCCTTTCTTAAAGAATAGATGACCTGTCGAGTGTCCGCAGTTTATTCGTGATCTGATTAGTTGAGAGATGGTCACGTGGGATCGTCACAAGTGCGTAACATGAAGTAATGATATAGGTGCGCGAAGCACGGTGTGATGATCTAGTATTACAAATATTATAAAGACTTTGTTGATACTTTTCCCATGCATTTAATTTAAATTCGGCCTAAAAGTACAGCCAGCGCATCTCGCGGGCACGAATCAACATTTCCGTCAATTTCAGTTTTGAGTGTCATCGGACTGCTGTTATGGGTCCCTGACCACACAGGGATCAAGGGCACCGAGAAAACAACAGCTAGCAAAACGTGCAGCGAGTAAACCGATTGACTCAGAACCTATTGTAGGCATGGCATCCTGTTGCATCAAGCTGGAGTTTAAAAACTGGGTCGTGCAGAAACACAACAAACACTGGACTCAAGTAAAGAGATTTAGACAAGCCAGAGTCATCCTGGACGAATACCGCCGGATGGATATGGCTCACGCTATTTTGAACTTGCTCAACAACGATGTATGAATATGTGCAGATGCTCACTGGGCACAATCATTTCAATTAACATTAGTAGAAGATTGGCCAATGGGCAAATCCCATGGACAAAAAAAGCCCAAACTTGAAAATTTTATATAAGGGTAATTGAAGGTTACGATATTAAAGAGGGGAGGGTAATTATTAGGTGGTCCTCCTTCGAAGCCCTTCTCTGGATTCGTGCTTGGAAAGACCAAATACTCAGCACCGTTTGTAGCAAATGTTGTAGGAACGATGAGACGTCCTTATACACCTAAGATTAGTGCCCAGTTCTTGCTGGACTCAGAGTTAAAACCCTCGAGTGAGCTATGCTGAAACCAGAGGATAAGAGCGCTATCGGCTAGCGACGTACTAGGCTTTTTGAGGTCTGGAATAAAAGGCGAGCTAGAATCTAAGATAGGAAATGGCACCATGGGTATTTTGCCAGAGTGCCTGTATGGCCTCCAAAGTTGGGGTACTCGCCCGATCATTACATTATATTATTATTAGATCATCTGATTCGTATCAACACAAGAAGTCTTTTCTTTTCCTCATATCAGTACTCTCAAATCGAACTAATTCAGTTTCATCATACCATACATATTGCTAAGATGTGGACAAAATGGTGGATTTGAGCGAGTCTGCATAATTTTCTGAAAGTCATGACATCAAAAATAATTTAAAAAGTGTATTTCAACACTTTTTTAAAGCAAAAGTTTCTATCAGCTGTCAAAATTTTGTAAACAAACCATATGTATAATAGAAAAATATATTCGAGATATCCGATTCTCCGAGATCGTACAGCAGCAAGAACACTCTAATAAGGACACTTAACTCCGGTGGAGGGGATGTCAATCGTAAACCCAAAAGTTTAGTCGGCTGTGGGGGTCAAATTCATGTCTCGAGTATGGTTGTGCAGTTTGTGATAGTTTCCAGTTTCTTTTATCATCAACGTAGGTGTTAAATATGCATATACACAGTGACTTTTGCGCAGCAATACTTGTTTGTTCCCACCGCCGACTATGTTTTCTGGCTCACCTCCTCCAGAGAGACATTAATTGTCCTTATTAGAGGGTTCTTGTGCAGCAGAAAAAATGAGAAGACCGAAGTTCGAATCGTGCATTTTCGGCTTACACATGAAGTTACAGTGTTAATCATGAAACTTCGGTGTTTGAGGCCGCAAAAATAATGTGATCGAAGTGTCGTTTTTTTATCGATAGTTTTTCGATTGTACGATAGGGGCTATCTGCTTATTTTCTGAAAAATTAATTTGTTTGACTAAAACGGGAATTTTTACAAGTGATGAGACGCGGGTTGAGGGGTGCGGGTGAGCAGTACTTGCATTTTGCCAAGTCCCTGTCCAAGCAAAAAAGACAGAAAACTTCACTTCAAGGATGCTTCACTCACTCCAAAAAATTTTGCGAATTTCGCTATGCAATGCAAAACGTGAGTACTTACGAAAATCGTGTAGAAAAATAAGTTTGATAAATCGCGTACTAGACCTATACTAGTTACTTGACTAGTTACTAGACCTGTCAGCTGTTTTGTAGCGATCTCAATTGACGATTACTACAAACTGCACTCGAAGTATGGTCGGTCAGGCCGGTCATATACATAATGATGCAAAAGTGAATGTGACCGGCGTTCCCGACCATACTTTGTAGTAATCGTCAATTCAGGTCGCTGCGAAACAGCTGACTGGTCTAGTAACTAGTACAGGTCTAGTACGCGATTTATCAAACTTATTTTTCTACACGATTTTCGTAAGTACTCACGTTTTGCAGTGCATAGCGAAATTCGCAAAATTTTTTGGAGTGAGTGAAGCACCCTTGAAGTGAAGTTTTCTGTCTTTTTTGCTTGGACAGGGACTTGGCAAAATGCAAGTACTGCTCACCCGCACCCCTCAACCCGCGTCTCATCACTTGTAAAAATTCCCGTTTTAGTCAAACAAATTAATTTTTCAGAAAATAAGTAGATAGTACATTCTCGAGATATAGTAGGATAGAAAAAAGCATGGTACGTACAAACAAGCACACCCTGAAAATTTCTTAAAACTTCGATGACAAAAGTGACCTTACTGGGTGCATTAGTTTACTAACAATAAGTAATAGTCAAGCGTTTTGTACTCAAGTTCTGATCTGAAAATTATATCTTGTTTTTCTCTAGAAATAATGTACCCATCAGAACCAGAAATGCTTCATTGTAATACATAGATGCTTTCGTTTTACGTAAAAAGTATCAAATTATACATATTTTTCGTTCAGTATGCACACTCTTATATACATTTCTGATGTTAATTATATTTCTTAAGAAAAATAAGAAGATAAAATAATATTAGAAATAATAAATATATAATAAAATAATATATAGAAGATTGCATTTTTAGGCTAGATCTTGAGTCCAAGACCTCTAAAATTTAAAAATTTGTCTTACATACAAAAGCATTTATTTTCTCTAGAATACGTATAAATAATTTATAATCTTTTCAGGCATATGATCAAGCAGACGTCTATGAAACTACAGATCTTCCAGAGTCGGAACAATTACCAGTTTATTTCAAGGTAACTATTTTTAGGCAAAACTTGGAACGAATGTATTTTATGGTGCTCGAGCGGTGCACGAATAGGTAGTATTTTTTTGGAAATACATTTTAAAAGAATAGAACGACATCTTCATATTTTGAATAACAAGAAAAAAGAAGAAGAAGAAGCTACTGAGATCTTAATTCATTTGTCGAAATAAAAAAATCCTCAAGGAATGAATGTACGAAAAGTTCTGAAAATTTAAAATTTTAATTGTGTAGTAACCCCGTCATGATATTCGTAAAACTATAAAATCATAAAATCATTTTTATTTTGTTTCAACTAGGATGAAAATGACTCTGTAGAAGTATTGCACTTCAATGCAAGTGAAACATTCAATAAGTTCAAAGGTAAACATGTTGGAAGCAAAGGAGTTGACTTTTCGGACCGAATATCGCACAAGTCGAGAACTGGTTATAACGTTGGGTAAGTAAATATTGCCTGATATGCATATCGAGTGTTCGTCTTTTGGAAGAATTAGTTTTTGATTCACCTTTGCTCCAGGCCCGACAGCAACTCACTCTTAATTAACACTCAATATCTCTGTTAGTTTTGCTTCGATCGGTCGCAAATTTTGACACATCTATAATGAACGCGCGCTTTCGCGCGCGCGTTTACTTTAATTTTCACTTTATTAAAATTCAAATGCTAATTTTATAATAAAGTTTGAAATTAATACAATAACTTATTTTATATGACAAAATCGCAACGTTACTTTTTCTTATTATAGTTATTATTAAATTAAAAAAAAATTTGCACTGCACCTTATTTCATTGTAAAATTTCAATATTTATTTCAAATGAATTTGAGGAGGATTCTATCAAAACTCAATCAACATCAACTGCAGTGAGCCCCCTTTGATGTTTAGGTTAATTTGATAGGGGAATATCAATTCTTAGGATAGTGTGGATCCATGCTCATGAATACCGAATTTCCAACATAATGTATAAACAATATTATCGACATAAATATTTTGGACATGTTGATTTTTATGAAAGTGTATATTTTGTAAATTACCTTTCATTATTTTTAACGTGGATAAAATAACTTTTACTCTGCCAAAAGATTGGGAAATGTAATATAGTAGCACTTGGGTGGCCAAATTGTGTATCAAGGTCCGAAAGTAGCTTAGAAATGAACCAAAATGTAGCCAGTCTCTGCATTACCTGGTCAGACCTGGCAGAAATCGTGGACCTTGCATACAGAGTCCCTCACGCACACAGGCGAACGATTTTTTGCCGTCTTGGTCGTTTGGTCCTACTGAAGAAACTATATGAATGTTCGACTAGACTTTATCCTGTTCTGGCGTCACCACAATTCTTTGAGGTCTAAACTTCAGAGATCTTAATGTTAGACCAAGCGGGTTAAAGCAAGCTTTATTAGCTTCTTATTTTCAACCCAAATCTTGCTTCCTCAGGTCGAAGACCAATTGAGGGTTGTTTTTAATATGAAAGGCTAAGAGTTAGCCATGCTTGTGTCTAATTTCAAACACAAACCCATAATGGCTTTTTTAAGAACTAATTCTGATTAAATTTTAAACATCAGCTTAATTCAAGGCAAGAATAAAAACAAGATCAACCTAATAGTAAAACTTTTTTTTAGTGTGCACCTTTCTGATTTCAAGCCTAATAATTTTTTATACTATATCTGAAATACATGTCACGTTGTGGATTTCTAAACTTTTTCTTTTTTTTACATTGTCATCAGAGAGAATGTATTATTTTACATAAAATACTTTTATCAATTTCTGATGTAGTTACAAAACTTTTATAAGTATTATTTTTTAAATTTATAACTCAACTTTAAAAGTACCTACTGAATTTGAAAGATTTAATTTAGTTTAACAAAAAATATACTTTCAAACCCAGCAGAGATAATACAATTACAAATTTTAGTTTTATAAAAGGATAAATGTACTGCCAATTTCTGACAGTAGTATATCAATGCGTATCATTAAATATGATAACACTATGACAATCAGTTTCAATTTAAAATAGAATTCATTAATATATGCTTTAACTAATTATTTTAAAGTTTGCGGTGCTTTTATCAGCTTTTATCCTTTTATAAAACTAAAATTTGTAATTGTATTATCTTCGCTGGGTTTGAAAGTATATTTTTTATTAAACTAAATTAAATCTTTCAAATTCAGTAGGTACTTCTAAAGTTAAATTTGACGTGATGGAGCAAAACGGACCACGGATTCGGATTCAGCGCGTCAAAATACATACGAATATATAGGTCCGGTTTTTGGTAATTACCACTTTTTTTGTGTGCCTGTGAAATTAACAATTTTTACAATATAAATGTTAACTTTTCGTAAAAAATTATAAGTAAAGCATAAACTGATACGTAACTTTGGGTAGAAACTGATAGTAACTTCCCAAACCTAGTAAAACGTCACTTTCAACGCCGAACTGGTTGAACATAATGAACTGCAAAAATTTCCAAGCAACAAGTATCGTCTTACAAAAATTACTATCGATACCTATTCAACGAATGAGGATTACGGAAATGGCAAGTTTCCCCCAATCTTTCTTTTTTTCTACCTCCTAATTATTCGTCTCAGCGGACGCTTCAGTCTACCACGGTAAGGTGCCTTAAAAACGATTAAATAGATTACAAATTTAATTAACAAAATACAAAGTAACCTTTATTATAAATATAATTTACATATCTATATTAAAACTAGTATGAGTGTGTGAATTTACGGCGTTCAGAAATGATAAGGGAACAGATGAGTAATATTCTCGAATGGAAAAGATGCGTGAAATTACAATTACAGTAGCACCTGTTAATTGTGATTCCTGCGGCTTAGAGTTGACTATGATAGGCAGTGCTCTCAGATCGAGTTAGAAATTTACCCCCTCTACTTTTAGAATTTATAGAAAAAAAAAAGTAATTTATTATATATAATGTGGGAAATTTTAATTATATAACTCAAGAAAATACTTAAAAATATAAATAATTTCAAATTTTTGACAATTTATACTTGAATAATTACTTTGTTTCGATAAAATAGTGGATGTGGAGGGGGTAAATAGACCTGAACATAGACAACCCTTGACTGAGAGAATACGGTTGAGAATGGCAATTGTGAGTACGGCCACGCCTTGCAATTCAAAATTCAAAATAATATATATTTATAAAAAAATGTTTCCTTATATTTTATAAATTAAATAATTACAACATGTTTTTTGTTTTATAAAAAATAATAATTGTTTGATTGATTGTTTCTAAAAAAAATACTGCATTTATAGTTGTGTACAGTAGGTAGGTATTATTTGAAATAACCGACTAATTCATTATTATAAAATTAATTTATTAGTCATTATAAATTATGTAATTGTTTACTTTAAATATTACTATGAAACTGTAAATTTCTGTAAGGGTGGCATCCTACGGATCCGGAATGCGTTGCGTTTTTGCGTAAAACCATGAGAGTGAGAGAGACTCACCATTACTACTATCGCTCTTACTCTCATGGTTTTGCGAAAAAACGTAACGCATTCTGGATCCATGGGAACGACCATGATTGTAGTAAATTTTTAGAACAATATAATTACCCACTGTTTTTTTATAACGCAAAACATGTAGTTATGTATATTGTGACGTGGCTTTTTATTCAATAAAATTAAGCCTCTAAGCCAGGCACAAGATAAAATTTAAAAAAAAAGGAAATTAACATATTTTGGGCGCCAGTCCTTTCTTGGGACAATTATTAAATTATGCTAGTTATAGTCAAAAAAAAAAATATATATATATATTTAAACGAACAAAGCAACCTCACTGACTATTAATCCTTTCTTGGGACAGTTGTTTATAATAGTTCAGGAATCTGAATTATAATTTGCAAAATTTAACTCTAATAAAGAAAACTATAAAATTCAAAAATAAAAAAATAAAATTCAAAATCAAGGCTAGACAACGATAGAGAGGGGTGGGACGTTAACTAACAAAGCCCATAACTATTGGTGAAGACCAACCACTATTTGAATGTTCAATGATGCCATTCATTAACATCTTATCAAGCTCTTCTATTATAGCTTCCATAACCTTAGGGGATGCAAGGTAATATCGTTGTTTTATAGGGGGATGGTTCCCAACATCTATTATATGTTTAGTTAAATTCGTAAGGCCAGGTTTTCCCGTTGGTTCAGGTAGTTCGCGTTTCAGGAATTTTTTTAATTTAATGGCTTCTTCCATTGTAGGTTCTCTGAGACCACAACAGCTTTCAATAGGTTCTGTCTCAAATTCAAAAGAACAACATTTATTTCGATTATTTTTAAAATACCATTTCCTTTCGTCAAAATCTATATTAATTTTAAATATCTTTAAGAAATCTAAGCCGATTGCAAAAGCTACAGGCAAAGATTTGAGTATTCTGAAATTAATAGAGTTTTCTTGACCTTCAAGTTTAATTGGTGTTATTATTTCTTGAGAAACTAATTCAACTTGACTGTTGGCTACCTGAACTTGACCTTTCTTGAATATTGTTTTTAAATTCAAATCTTTAATTAATTGCAAACCATCCAAACCTACAAAAGAACGAGTAGCACCGCTATCTACCAAGGCTTTAATTCGTTTTCCTAGTATTTCGAAAGTTAGGTACATTAGGGGTTGGGGGCCAGATAGGGGTGAGGGAAGATAAGAAAGTTCTGATAAATTAAAAATAGGAATAGGAATCGTTAATTTAGAATCATCATTTATTTCAGAGAGGTCTAAATTGGGGTTAATTTGAGATAAATCTATTAAAGAGGTTTTATTTAAAGTGGGGTCAGAATTTAATGTTTGATTAATCGTTACAGGGATCGGATTATCAATTTTATCGACAACAAGTGGAGGGGGAACAACAACTTCTCCATTGCTCAAATCTTTACTTGCATAAATCAATTGATGTTTTATTTTTAGTTTATTAAGGAAAGAATTATTTGGGTGTATTGAGGGGAATTTAGGATCTTTAGTTTTAATTAGAATTAAGGAGGTATTGTCATTAATCAAAATTAAATCGGATTCTTTAATGAAAAATCTATCTTGAAACATATGAATAGTAAAATCAAGTTCTTCAGGGATAAAAGCTCCCTTTGAACCAGAAAATTGAGTGCTGTTATCTAAATATTCTATTTCTACAAAATTAATAATTTTAGAGGGTTTATATTTCTTTTTAAGGACTTTAGTTTCTTGGGGAGGATCATTAGAAATTTTAAGAGATGTATTCGCCCTACAATACACCTCTGGATTTAATTTCCCGAACACTTTGGACAAGTAGATATTACAAAATCTTTTCTTCCACATCTAAAACAAAATTTCTTTCTAGGTTCCTTACATTCAGTAAACCTATGTCCTGTTTCAGAACAATTCCAACAAACAGGGATAGAACCGTTTTTATTTGAGGCAACATTGTTTTCTGTA
>UCOH01012558.1:0-19475 GCA_900474275.1 Synergus japonicus
TCGAGAAAACTACCCTTCAACAAATTAAAGGATAGGGAAAACAAAATTTACTGAAAGAAGATCTTCAGCTTGGAATAGCGTACAAGGGTCTTCTTTCCTATATCTACCGGTTATACTGAAGATCAAGATGCCGAAGTACTGTGATGCCGAAGATGAACGTAGAAGTAGTGATGAAGCTGCGATGCCAGTCGAAAAAATCCGAAAGTCCAAGACTGCTCGGTTGAGTAGGTCTAGCTGGTGCCGGACGATGATAGTGGGCCAGCGCCCGTGTCTTATCCCCATTAAAATTCGCGTTATTAATGGGAAAGACAGGTAGCCGGGTACCTAGCGTAATTGTGCGTTACTGCTCGTGGATCGATAATTAATCAATCCAAAGCAGTGCTCTGTCGTGCCGGTACGCACAAGATGTTGTGCCTATAATCAGGCGCTATGGGGTACGGTATAGCCACATCATTATAATATTCACACGCGTTAGCTATTTTTATATCAACTCGATATGGCGATTCATTACCGCAAAACTGGATAATGAAATTGGTTAGAAATAAATAACTTTGTCGAAGAGTTTACGTCATAGTATAAAATAAAAAAGGTTCAGAATACAGATTCGGGATATTCTGAGAAGTAAAAAAGTTAATCCATATTTCTGTCAATAACTTATCCTTTTTTATTTTAGTCTATTTCTGTATTTTTTCAATAGAGCAAAAACAATTGAAAAATTGAATCTGTATATTTACTAATTGAAGTCAGAAATTTAAAAAAATAAACATATTTGATCGAATTGTGTCTTGTCGAATAAATTTGAAAAGTAATTGACAATTTATATATATATATATATGTATCATATTTGAAATGTGAAATATTATTTAGCTATAGGTGTCATACTCTCATCCTTTGAAATTTACAAGCATAACTTTCATGTAATACTCCTCTGTTGGGGGTGTCATATACCATATATGAATATATGAATATTCTTCGTTTAATAAAGCATATTGAATTGAAGGACAAACGATAAATTTTCACAATTTGGTTACTCAAAATGAGAAAAAATAACTAAGATGCAACTGGAAAAATTTTTTTAAATTTCAAATTCTCAAAAATTAAATTAAAATATACCTATCTATTTATTTTTGTTGTAAATTTTTTATAGACATTTTTCACCAAAAAGTTTCGATGAAAAATTGTATATAGAAATTTTTAAACAAATGTTTTTCATGAAAATTTTATAGGTAAACCGCCTACACTTAAAATACAAATTTAATTGCAGCATGAATGTTTGCAAATCCCCCGCACACACCATATAATATTTTAAACTAACAAACCAATACAAGCGCGCTACGCGCACGATTATTTTCTTTTCCTTCTTAGCATCTTCAATTAATTCAGAAACAATCAATCAAGAAGGTTTGCAAAAACAATGTAAACAAATCAGAAACACATGTTCCCCATTTGAGATGCAAACAAACGAGACTATAGGTCATTTTGTTAATAAGATGAGTAACTCGCAATTATCAATATAAAATATGATTAAAGAGTATAGGGAATACCCAGGCAATAAAATGTTACGTAAAACTTTGCTATATCTATCTTTTTATCAAAATACAATTCCACAAGTTCGCTTGAAATTGAAAGCATTAAAATCTGCTTCACAAGAAAAGATACAGGAAACGTTTATGAAAAATACACAATTGAAGTAATTCATTGTTATAGTTTAAAAGAGAAGAATTTACGCACTACATGTAAAAGTGATATTTATGTAAATCAATTTTACGCTTATAAAATAATTTAAATTTTATTCAGCTTACTATATTGCTTAGATAAAAAATCATTTTAAAAATTCCGAAAAATCATGGATGTCATTTACATAAAAGAAGCTTTAAAATAATTAGTCGCTGATAACGATAATGATACTGACAATTAGCGCAAATTTGATTTTCATGGTGAAATCATGAAGAAACCATAAAAATAATGGTTTTTTGCGTTTATCTTATCTAATATGCAAAACTCCAAAAAATTTTCCAAAGAAAAGTTGTAGATCTCATCCAAGTACAAATTTTTTATTAAAAGCATTTTGCTCTACGAATAATAGTTTCCGAGAAAACTAGAGATTGATAAAAATCATTCTAAAAGAAAATCGTTGTAAAGAGAAATGGTTAAAGGATATGGAAAAGGGAAATAGCAAAGGGAAAAGTCAAAGCGATATGGCAAAGCGAAATGGCAAACGAGAAAAAAGTAAATGGCACAATGTAGTCCGGAATCAGAGCAAAAAGTACCATTTCGAAGTGGCTGATTTGCGCTCTGAAAAGTAATTTAGCACTTTATACTATATCTCCAAAAAAACGATTCAGAATATAAGAGTACCATTTCAAATGGTAAACTTTACCACGAAAAACATTTGAAAATAAAAATAAAGGAGTACTATTTTAAATGGTAAATTTCACAATGTAACTTATAACGCACGCCTAAACGCTCAAGAAGATCGCACTCGCCGACGATAGGAACCCCCAACTGAGCTATTTAACCGCTTGGATTTCGTAAACAAAATCTCAGCTAAGTTTTTCGCCGAAATACCATTTTACTATTTCTAAATGGTACTTTTTAACTCGTTTTCGAGTTGAACCTTACTATTTAAAACTAATGCTCGAGAGTACGATCTTCAAATGGTAATTTTTGCTACTCCTTTTAGTTAAAACTGCTAAGAAAAGTAGTTTTTATTACTTGACATATTTCATTGCTTTATGTAAATGGTATTTTCAGCTGTGCTACTGGCTTTAAATTATGATTTGCATATAGTAATTTTGAGAAAGTGGCAAAAAATCAAAATGCAAATTGTATTTTAAGCTAGTTTTTTTGTCAAAAGTTGCAATTTATGTAGTAATCACGAGTAAGTGGCAAAAATTCAAAATAAAAACAGTAATATTTAACATTTATATCGATTTTCTAAAAAAAAAAAATGGTAATTTGTGCCTTTTACTCGAAAACTCTTTTTTGCGCGTGGCAAAGGGAAAAATGATAAAGGAGAAACGGTAATGGGGAATGGCAAAGAGAAATGGTAAAGGATAATGGCAACAGGATATGGCAAACGGAAATGGTAAAGGCGAATAATAAAGGGAAATGGCAAAACGAAATAGTAAACGGGATTGGTACAGGAATATGGCAAATGGAAACGGTAAAAAGGAATGGTAAAGGGAAATGGCAAAGAGAAATGAAAAAGGGGAATGCTATACTGGAATTTTGCAGCCTATTAGATCAGATAAACGCAAATGACCATGATTTTATGGCTTTTTGATGATTTCACCATGAAAATAAAATTTGCGCCAATTTTCACTATCATATTCGTAATTAGCGCGTTAAAATACATAAGTATGCGGAATCTGAACAAAATCGGAGGTCCAACCTTTTCGAAAGTTCACCAAAATGGTGAATTAAATTATTTAAAGGCTCAATTGAACTACTCCTATAGTTAAATATATTTAAATCCCGTGATTTGAATTTACTGTGTACCTTTATGTCATTTTTAACTATAATTTTTTGCTTTGAAAATAAAAATCAGCGCCTTCAGGTCTGCATCAGTCTGCACTGATCCTAGAGATTGTTTTCCACTTGAAACCTCAGTTGACACTTTTATTTCAGTCGTGCCATATTTTCTCGCCTTGTCAAGTCGTAGGCGGATGATAGCGGAACAATATGTGTGCCTTTATCTTGAAAAATGTTTAGTTCCTGAGACACCTAATGCCATTGTGGAGAATGTTCCGTATGGGAAGAATCATCTTGGCAAGCACATAATCTGCTGTTAAGCTGATGAACTAGGAGATAGCCATCGTCGTATACTATATACACATACACACATATTTGTAGACAAAGTCTTTTCCTTGTGTCGTAGCTAAAACAAATTTCCAAAATCACACCAATTCATAGCCTCATAGCCTCGACATTTTATTGCCTCCTAATATTGTTTATAGCTACACCGGAATGCATTTCGAATTGAAAGGGATTTTCACCCTATATTCTCAGAATTAATTGTTTCCGTTTATATCTTAAGGATTTAAGGCAAACTATTTTTAGTGGAGAAATCCTACAAAGATACTATATTAATTAATTGCAACTCATTTTGAAAATTAAACATTTTATATTGAAATGTGGGAAATAAATTAAGAAATAAATATATAATATAATAAAATGTCAGCTCAGAGACTGATCAGCTGATCAAGACTTTACGCAAAGAACTATAAAGAAAGATAATAGATTGCGCGCTTTGCGCTTTGCGCAAAAGAAGAAAAAATATACGAAGAACGTACAGTTCTTCATATATACAAGTTACTTTTGTAACTTTTGTATAAGAAAATAACCAATAACAATTAAACAATTAAATTAGCAAGTTATAAATGTTACTAGCGTTTTTATCTCGCATCCAATTTGTTGAAAGATTGTGCTAAGTCTAAATATTTTCGAATAAGACGAGGAGAACATAGGGAATAAAAGTAATAATAATCAGGGTTCAGTTCAGTTTAAATTCTATTCAAAATAAGCCTTGACATAATTAAAAAGTTAGGAGACGTTCTTTCGAATTAATAATAATCTATAATTAAAGAAGACAGTTGAACTCTTTAAAAACTCTCTCTCGTTAAAAATATCCTCTCTACAAGAATGCTTATTACAATTATATAACCTTTAGTATATTAAGTTCTTATGTAAGCGGAAAGAAGAATACCTTTTATACCTTTCGATGTGTTTTGTTTTTTGTTATATCAGTGTTATTTTTAGATGATGATGGTTTTAAATAAAGATTTGCCAAGAAAAAGTGGTTTTACAAATCGGAAAAGGGTGGCTCGAAAATGACACCCCTAAATAAACATAATAAATAGCTGTGAAATTGTATCAACTTTTGTGCTCATTCAACGAGCACTTTGCTTTTCCTCGAAGCAAAAATATATGTTTTGCTAATTTGCTTTCTCACTTTCTAGTCCGAGATCCCATTGTCATTTTGACTCTGTCATATGACTTACAATTTAAAATGTGATTATATAAAATGATGAATTAAATGAATTAATTAATTTAATTAATGATTAATCAAGTTTCGGACCTAAAGTCCGTCATTTTCTCCACCAATTAAAATTATATATGTATTTAAACAATTAAAAATCAATTAAGCATTGTTAATAAATACTCCTCTAAACAAATAGTAATAATTTTAAAAAAAAAATAATTTTTGAACTAAAAATTTTAAAAAATTGTTTTTTAGCACACCTATATAATTTAGAGACCGCCTACTCAGTGCTAATTTAAAGGATCACATCCCCTATGTTTTTCACGTAAACAATATATTAAGAGCAATAAAATTTCTCCTTTAGTGTCGGAAACCGCCGTAATTACTAGCGATCAATGAAAATTACCTGTATTGAATTGCAAAGTACTCTGTGACAACAAATATGATATGGTTATTAAATGAAAAGACGTTTTTCAATTCCAGATCCTACACACATAAAGAAAATTGAAATTAAAATTGAGGACATTATTTAACATAAAAAAGTTTAAGGCTAGCCGGAACCTAGCCGATGGCAATAAGTACTACAAATTTAACAAAAGTTATAACCAGCGCCCGGTCAGTGCGCAATTTGGATAGGTTTAATTGCAATTTCCCTGTTGGAAATAAAAAGATAAAAAACGATAGAAATTTTTTGATAGAAAAGAATAGAGAGAGATTTTCTATCCCTTCCAAGTGTACACTTTGTATCCACCAAACGCTATCCTTTGCTACACTGAGAAACTCTATATCAGAAAAATTACTAATATCGATAGCAAGTAGGGGCAAAATCCCAAAATTCAGACATTTTAATATAGAAAATAATCAATTTTACTATTTAAATAGTAATTTTTCTATTTAAGTAGTAATTTTTCCTATTTAAATAATAAAATTTATTTTATTTATTATTTTCTTTTATTATTTAAAATGTCTCAATTTTGGGATTTTGCCCCAACTTGCTATTGATATTAGTAATTTTTCTAACACAGAGTTTCTCCGTGTAACTTTGTGTGTATACATCATTTTCACTAGACTCTATCTTTCTCTATCTCAGTCTATTTCCTCGAAAAAAAATTTCAATAACCTAGCGCAAGCATCGAATTGAAATTCATTCCGAATCAATTCGAATCATTCCGTAATTTGTATCCGAACCAAACAATTTCATTCCGATCTAATCCAAATCCGAACTTTCAATCTGAATGAACCCGAAATTAATCCGTACTATCCGAAACAATCCGCGTGATTCCAAAAAATTTGGATTCGGATTGAATTTGAATGGGTTTCTTTCTGATCAATTCGGATTGAAAACTTCTTTTGGATTAGAACAGGGGGATAGAGATGTAGTGATTGAAAAGGATAAGCATGTAAAAGAGATAGGTAAAGATTCAAACGATTAGACAATGAATAGATGTGGATAGGAAAATTGGGATTGAAAAACATAAGTACAGCAGTAGATTGTAAATGGGATAGAAAAAGATTAGCATGGATAGGCGGAGAATAAGGAAAGATTAGCGTGGATAAATGGAGGATAGGATATTATTGGAAAAGATAGGCGAAGGATATAGAAATTTCTGTAAAAAACGTAAAATTCAAAAGTATTGTTTCGCATTCACAATATTGTTACATGAATTCTGTTATGTGTCAGTTTCGCATTGGAGGTTGGCCGAAAACGTTTAAATGCGATACTTATTATATAAAATTTAATTCTTGAATGCATTTGAATACGAAGGATAAAAATTTTTGCTCGCAGTGCTTTTTAATGCAATACTTCACATTCGTTTTAATGCTTTCTAATGCAACCGAATGAGAGACAAGTTTTTCACGAAATGAAAACTTTTTAAATCGAGAGTTCGCATTGCTTTGAATATTTTTGAAAGTGAAAGAATGAGATGCAACACAAAACAGAATTGAATCACATTAAAAAATGAATAATTTTCAATATTTTTCAATCCGACGTTTTTTACAGGGAAGATAGAAATATTGAGATTCGAAAGGAAAGAGAAGCTTATATTTCGATATTGTAAAGTCCCTCTTTTTGTATGTCATTATGGGTTTTTTCAATCTTATTTACATTCTAGGTTTTTTTTAATCATAATTTAGAACTTAGGATTTTACCAAACGCATTTTATTGCCCTTTTATACCTCTGGCTTTTTCACAACTACGCCTATAGCTCATCTAGATAATCCATCGGTTCTAAATTAGGTTACCTGATATAGTTTACCGCAAATGCAAGGCATCTTTGACACCCCCTCTTCAAGGACCAACTCCTCTGGTATCGATTCTAAATTCACTCGCGCAAATGTACTTAACTAACATCAAATAAATGTACTTATTATATCCATCAATTCTTCTGAGTCTTTAATTCTAAATTGACATCCTTGTTCTTCAACAGAAGAAGGCGTGATTCTAAAAACGAAATTAAATATAAATTTATCGTGTTTGTGGTCCGCATCGCAACAATTATTATAGATAAAAAAAGATTGGCATGCATACAGGGTTGCATACACTTGGATTCATTTTTCCTTTCTATTTCAATCTTTTCATTTTATTTATTTAATCTTTCTATCTTTTTCCTTCCAATAGGGGATAATTTATCCATTCGGATTCGTGTGAATTGAATGAATGGATTAAAAAATATTTCTTCAGATTGATTGTTGATTTATTTGTATTGGAGGCAACAACGAATTAGATCGGAATGGAATTGTTTAGTTCGAATAGAAATTCCGGAATAATGGAAAAAAATTCGTATTAGTTTGGATTCAATGCATTTCAATCCGCGGAAACTTACAAAATGGATATTAATCAAATTTCATTTCCTCGAGTAAAACCACACCACCACCACAGAAATCAATTTATTCGACCAAATCATACGCCAACTGAGACCTCAAAGCTAATAATGTTTACATGCCAATTTGAATTACAGATTCTCAGTATATTGAAACTAGAATCAAAATTATTACACTCGTGACTAATAGACGATTAAGTGATGTGCATATCAATAATTCATGATTGAAATTGGAAATACTGAAACATGCGTTAAAATTATTAGGCACATAGAAAAAGAAAAATACATATATATGGTATAAAAAGATTGAAATGATTGTACAAAGATAGATATGAATAGAAGAATAAGGATTGAAAAGGATGGGGTTGATAGTACATATGTACACTTCGAGAAAGATAAAAAAAAGTATTAAAGTGATTCACCAAAGATATTGTATATAGATAGAAAGATAAAAATGGAAATGGATAGGCTTCCTAGTATAGATTATAAAAAGGATAGAAAAAGATTGAGATGATTATATTAAGGATAGACATAGATAGAAACATAGTGATTGAAAAGGATAGACTTGGTAATACACTTCAAGAGTCATAGGAAAAGATTGAAAAGACTGTAGAAGGATAGAGATGGATAGGAATGGTAAAAATTTTAATGGATAGACTTAGTATTATACTTAAAGAGAAATAGAAAAACATTGTAATGATTATAGAAGGATAGATATGGATAGTTTAGTAGAGATTGAAAAGAGATAGGTAAAGATCCAAATGATTAAACAATGGATAGACAAGAATAGGAAAATTGGGATTGAAAAAGATGGGCAAGGCAGTAGATTTCAAAAGGGATAGAAACAGATTAGCATAGATAGGCGGAGAATAAAGAAAGAAATTATTGGCGTAGACAGACGAAGGATACAGAAAGATAGAAATATGGAGATTCACAAGGAAAAAGATTATTATAGATAAAAAAAATTGGCATGGATAGAGACGGATACATTTGGAATCATTTTTCCTTTCTATTTCAATTCGGAAGATTGAAAAAGATTTAAATAGAATTTATCTTCTACTCTAGAATCTTTTTACTTCCATAAGGGTGTGCCTGATCGAACCCATGGCGAACATTTTACGCGAGTAAAGTTGAATATTTCAACAATTATAAAATCAATATTCTACAGCTGTAGGATAAAGAATTAAAATAAAATTAATCGCTGGTTTTGATTCGTCGAATTTAATCGATGAAAATACAATAATTACTTTACAATTACTATTTCTAGTTTTTGTCTTAATCTTGATACTTCACACGTTAATAGATAGAATTATTTTGAGATTCCGATACCTATCGAAATACACAATCGATGATAGTATCACGATCGATGAGAGGTAATTATAAAAACGATAACTTTGAGATCAATGTGAGATAGGTACATTCATAAAATATTATAATTCTAGGGACAAAATTTGTAGACATTTAAAATCGAACATTTGAAACATCAGTCATTGATTGATGCACTTATTATAGTACGAAAATTTAGATAGATGTAAATAGATAGAATTTAACATTTGCAGCAAACTGAAATCGATTGCAAAAATATATTTTGAATATTTCTTTATTTTCCTGGTGACAGTTTTTGGTAGAAAGATTTCTATCCGTCTGAAGCTATTCTATTCCGAAGTATGTACCCAAGCGAGTCTCGGAATGACTCGGAGTCATTCGGATACAATTTTTCTAATAGAAGTTTTCGCTAGGGTTATACTCTGATAATTTCTCTCGTGAGAATATTTTTTTATTTGTTTCACCCACATGAAAAATAATTATATTTATCGCACGGTATTCATTATATATTATTAATTCAAAAAATATATGATATTTAATTAGTCAAGTGTGCACATGAGATGGAAAATCGTGCAGGATTTTCAGTTATCATTATATCGTAATCATTGGAGTTTGGATCGTGAATCTTTACCAAATTTTCTCAATTGTTATTTTTAAGGGTATTGAGTCCAAGTCATTCTATATTCTCAAAATTCAATTTCTTTAGTTTTTCTTTTAAATATGTATTATAATTAGATATTTTTTTACTCTGTAGTGATACTCATTTTAAAATAATAATAGTATTTGAATAAAATGAATCGGTTGAATTTTGAGATTATATTTTGAAAAACTATTTAAATGAAACCTTTTTTCGCTCTATAGACACATTTCTTTTTTTAAAGAACGTAGATTATAATAATTATTATAATTTATAATTTGAAAGATCTATTTTGAGAAATATAACATTTTTGTAGACTTTCGAACTTATAACAGATATAGTATAGATTTATTGTTAACATAATTCACATATAGATTCTGTTACTGACATCAAACGATAATGAACTTTTGATCGTACATGTTCATTTTATTCGAATTTAAATTGAAACAACGTAACAACTAATTAAGACTGGTGGAATTTGAAACTAAATGCTCTAAAAAAACTGTCAAAATCTGTAGAAGAACAATTTGTCATCATTTTTTTCCTCCAAAAACCCAATTCCAAAACCTATGTTACTAACAGTTTGACAGGATTTGAGTCATTCTGCACAGGATGATTTCAAATTTCATTAATCTTAAAAATCAAAGTATAAAGATTATTGACTAGTTACTATACTCAGAACTGCTGTAGTCATCAAAGTTAATCTGAAAACAACTAAATTTTTTCAGTGCTTAAAATTTTTTTAATTTTGGGTAACATATTTTTTATAATCCCAACACACACACACACACACACACACACACAGAGATAAACTAAAACCCCTGTTTGATCAATCAAATAATTCTTTTCTGGATCTACGAAGATGCTTAGGCTAATAATTCCAAAAAAAATTTCAAACCTATCATCAGCAGGTTTTTGATTATGATTTTTAAGAGGATGATGATTTCTTAAGTAATGGTGCAACTGCTGTTTTGATGGCGTGTTTTTCCACTTTTCGTCATAGCAAAACCTGGACAGCATTGATCCTGCCGAGCAAGAAGATGTGAGTTGCTGGTCTCACTTTCAGCTACAGTGGAGCAATTATTACTCCCAGGATCTATTATCGTTTTTGTTGAAGGTGCTCCTGCTCTTGATTCTTCCGAAGAAGAACTGGTCCCTGCATTTACTTTAACTTCCGGCTTCACATGAACACCAGCTGATTGATGACCATGTGCTGAAAGACTATTCCTGTGCAGTCGAAAGTGCTCTTCAGTATCACTTAAAAGGGATCCAAAAACGTCAGTTGGATTTCGGAAGTTCATAGAAACTGCACCCACAGAATTGGATCGTATTTCTGTAACAATAAATGATATTTTTATACAGAAAAGAAAATATATAAATTTTTTATAATCTCTTAGAATTCTTGGAAATCGACATCAAAACCTATTTCTTTCTATCTACCTGTCAATCATAATTGTCTCTGTCAATACCCATTCCTCTATCTCTTCATATCTCTCGCCTATTTCTGTCTATCCCTTTCTATCTTCTTCTCAATTACCGTTACCTCCTATCTCTTTTAATCCCCACTTCTCTATCCCTTTTTATCTCCTTGACAATCTCAATTCTCTTCGATCATTTTCAATCTCCAGTTATCCATTCCTTTTTATCCCTGCTGGAACTAAAGAGATAGAAATTTTCTATCTCCTTTCTATCTCCTTCTATCTCTAAGATAGAAAGGAATAAGGATTGTTTATCCCTTTCTGTCCCTCGCCTATCCCCCCTATCTCTTTTCTCTTTGTCAATCCACATCCACGCTTATCTCTTTGCATCTCCTAATTTCTATCCCTTTCTAATTTTTTTCTATCTCTGTCTATCTCTTCCTATCTTCATCTTAATCCACATCAACACCCAACTCTTTCAATCTCCACTTCTCTATTTCTTTCTATCTTTTCTCAATCCTCATCTATAAAGATTCTTTATCCTTTTCTGTCTCTCGCCAATCCCCCCTATCTCTTTCTATCTCCATGTCAATCCACATCCATGCTTATCTCTTTGAATCTCCTCATTTCTATTCCTTTCTATATTCTTGTCAATCTTAATTCGCTTTTATCTTTTTTAATCTTGAGTTCTCTATCCCTTTCTATCTCCATTTCAATCAAAATTCACGCTTATCTCTTTGAATCTTGCCTTTTCTATACCTTTTTATCTCTTGTCTATCTTCGCCTATCTCTTTCTACCTTCATCTCAATCCACGCCAGCGCCTGTCTCTTTCAATCCCTAATTCTCTATCTCATTCTATCTCTGTATATATCTGGTCTATCCTTTTCTATCTCCATTTCAATCCACATCCACGCCTATTATTTTCAATCACCACATCTATATTCCTTCCTTTTTTCTCATATTCTAGCCTATCCCTTTCTGTTTCCTTGTCAATCTTAATTTGTTCTTATCTCTGTCAATTCCTACTTCTTTATTCCTTTCTATCTCTCTTTTATTATGACCTGTACCTTTCTTTCTTCTTCTCAATCAAAATTCGTTCAAATCTCTTTTAATCTCACTTTTCTGTCCTTTTAAATCTCTCCACTATTCTCATCTCTCTCTCTCTCTCTCTCTCTCTCTCTCTCTCTCTCTATTTCCTTGTCAATCGAAATTAACTACTATTCATCCTGATTTGGGTCCCAGCCTATTTTTAGAATTAGCTGACATCGAAATAGATAGGATAGACAAAAGATAGAAAAAGATAGAAAAGTGGAGATTGAAAGAAATAGGCTTTGATGTGTATTGAGATGGAGATGGAAAGAGATACGGGGATCTAATAATGGATAGAAAGGAATAGCGTTTTGAGGATGCAAAATGGATACTTGGAAGAGATAGAAAAGTTCTATCTCTTTCTGTTTCCAAATTTCTATCTCTTGCTATCTCTTTACCTCCAGCAGGGTGTCAATACTTGAATTGTCACCTATAGGTACACCATAGGTTGTACCTATGTAAATGAAATGTTGTTCACCTCTTATATCGTTATTCTTTGTAGGCGAATTGGCAACTGAACGCCGGGCAACATCTTGAAAAGTTATAGGGGAATAAATCCTCCTCTCTTCAGGTAACAATCCAGGAGATCCCTGAGGTGTTGAAGATATCCTGGAATTTCTACTAGTGGGCACATCGATGCAGTTCTTCTCTATTTCCGTGACGCTGATAGACGTACGTTTTTCAGTAGCTCTACTATGCCACTGAGGAGGTTGCTGAATCGAAATTCCTTTCGTCATTAGGGACCTAGATTCTCTCTTTCCCAGCCAGTAGGTCTTCATCGTCCCTAAAATTTCAGTTCCAAAATCAAATTTTACAATACAATTTTATAATCAGCCTGTTTGATTAGAAATTAATTGACCAAAAAATATCTTAAGATTTCCCTTATACCTTTCCCCTTCACTTGAATTTCTCCACGTTCCTTAACTCCATAGGAAGGAGACAAAAGTTCTTTAGTAGACTGTGAGATGTGAATTTGCATAGCTTCACTTGTAGCCTCCATTCTGGAAGCAGTGTTTACTGAATCACCGAAAAGGCAATAACGAGGCATTTTCAGACCGACAATGCCAGCAACAACAGCACCACTATGAACCCCAATTCTTATTTGAAGATGTTCACCTAAAAGAGAAGATTTAAAGAAAAAAAAAATAATAATTTAACTGAAGTTTTCAACGTTTATATCAACGAACAGTAATTTATTTTTTTTGTAAAGAAAGTTATTTTTAGACCTAAAATCTGATTATCCTAAATAGTTCCATTCGATGTCAAAAGACGCACAAAACAGTTTCAACCCTCTGCCACACTAGAATCACCCCCAAATCATTTCCTTTAAGTACCGAAACTGGCTGTGATGTTGTATCAACTTTTTTGCTCATTTAATTAACACTTTGCTTCTGTGGAAGCAAATATGATTTGCGATTCTTGTAGACGAAGCATTAATTAATTAATCAAATGAATTAATATTAAGTCACCTGAATCGTGTTAACACACAAAAAAAGTTTATTTTCTTTACAACAGCCTTAAATTTTGATTATTTGAGAAGTTATAGTCGAAAATTTCATTTTAAAAAATTACAATAAAGCATAACTTTCTTATTTTTCAATGAAACGCATTAATCTTATAGGTCAATCGATTCGTTTGGATACAAGGAATTTTCATTTCCATTACACCAGTTTTAAATTTTTATTATTTGAGAACTTATATTCGAAGAATTCATTTTAAAAAAAATTAATTAAGCATAACTGACTTATTTTTTAATGAAATGCATTAAACTTGTAGATCAATCGATTCGTCTCGACATAAGGAATCTTCTTTCTCGGAATATCTGCTTTAAATTTTTATTATTTGAGAAGTTATAGTAGAAAAATCAATTTTTCTAAAATTATAAAAGTACACAAGAATTGTAAAATTGAATATTTTGGGCATTAAATGCACTGAGAAAAATGTTTCGTTCGGACAACAAAGCTGTTTGTTGCTATAGAAGCGACAAAAATTTTTGTTTGTGCTAACCAAATTTTTTTTTAACCAACCAAAGTTTTGTTAATTCAACCAAAACTAAGACTGGCTAAGATGTTGTTGGTTTAAATGAATTTTCTTGGTTCAACAAAAGGTTTGTTGAAAGAACCAAGATTTGGTTGGCACAACCAATTGGCGCAACCAAACAATTTTTGTTACTTTTATAGCAACAAAAAGTTTTGTTGTCCGAATCAAACAGTTTTCTCAGCGTAGATCATTTTGGAACGATAAAATTTTAGGTCTTGAAGTTAGGGGAAATACAATAATTTTTTTTGTACTTAGGGGATGTTTTTTGGGGGTGAACTTTGTGTGGTAAGGGGTTGAAACTGTTTTGTTTTTTTTTTAACATCAAATGGAACCATTTAGCGCATTCAGATTTTAGGTCGCGAGGTTAGGAGATTTATGATTTTTTGTGCGTAGGTGTTAATTTTGAGGGTGAACCTAGGAGGTTAGGTGGATGAAACTATTTTGAATTGCTTTGAACATTAAATTGAATTATTGAAAAGAATAAAATTTTAGGTCTCGAATTTAGGGGAATTTGTATGTTTTTTTAGTACTTAAGGGATGATTTGGGGGTGATCCTAGTGTGGTAGGGGGTTGAAACTGTTTTTTGTGTCTTTTGAGATCGAATGAAACCATTTAGCGCAATCAGATGTTAGGTCTCGTTCTTAATCTTTACAAAGAAATAACTTTTCGTAGACGTAAACTAGAAAACTTGAGTTTCATAAACTCAAAATATTCTTATGCTGTTTATCAATACTATCATTCATACCTGTTGATCGATCTTTTAGATCAGTTATCGCTTCGACCATATCAAGAGCCATGTCGCAAACACGATCAGCATGATCGTCTTCCTTAACCGGGGCTCCAGATACCACCATGTATGCATCGCCGATTGTCTCCACCTGTAATTAAATTTTTACTGAATAACATGATAAATTATTAGGTGTATAACTTAATTTTCGTCAAGTAGGAAGTTCTATTTAAAACTAAAATATTTTTACACTCTTTTGCGGTTTTTATATATTAAAAATATATGTGAAACAATACATTTAGAGCTATATAACTTCAGAAAACAGGAGTATACTGAATGAAGTCTGATACCTAAGTAGCACACAGTTAGCACATTCGGCACTACCCTAATGGAAGTAAAGAGATAGAAAGAGATAGATCCCATTAAGGGGTTATACGTAGTTTGAATTTTCAAGAAATCGACTTTTTTTGCATTTTCAGAATATAAACTTTTTCTGCAATTTTAAACGCGTTTTTCTGAAAACGGTGTTTTCAAAGTCGGTGATCACGATATCTCATAGATACGACTGAATGATCGATTTGAAATTATAACACAACCTTCTCAGATGTATTCCTCAAGGATTAATTGAAGCAATAAGATTTCTGATAATGATTTCTATTTTTTAAAACAATTTTTCGCGAAAATTTTGGTCGAAAAAAAAACCTGGTCGCTATTTTCTCAGAAATTTTAATTTTATCTATTCCTTTGACCAATCCCAAGATTCATCTATCCACTAAAAGGATCTGACCTATTTTTTGGAGATGATTAAATTTCTTCCGCGGATAGTGACGACCTGAACACCGGAGGACTAAGGACCATGTAGAAATCTAGTTCTTGGTTAGTAATGTGAATAGCCCCTGTGGTAATTTGACTAAACAGCTATAGTCGAGTGGCTCTTGATGTCCCAGACAGCCCTGAATCTAAGGTTTTAACTACCGTGCCGAGGGATGAATGATACCGAGATATGTATGGTGTCGTGAACGGTGTCCTCGGATATCAGTTTAATAATGTCTTACCACTGCAAGCGGGGCAATGTAGTGGCGGACCTTTAATTCTCTAGCTTCTTCTAGTATCCATCCTCACATGAGAGGATGGATACTATGGAAAGAGCAGATGGGGCGGATCTTTCGGCGAGGCGGGAAGCAAGGACTTAAATGAACTTGCAAGCAATGCTAACGTGAGTCGTCCAAACCTAACAAGAAAACCCTGGAAGAAAGTGAAGTGTTCGAGTGCAGCCAGGAAGAGGCACTTACGCCTTCTAGTGTAAGAGTTGGAGAGCGGCGATGTTTTCATGCTCGAGGGATTTCCTGACATCAAACTCGACTACGACCAGTCAAAGTGTATTGAAGAGACAATTGAGCAGAAGATCGATGGAGTCCAAACAGGTGAAGAGATCCGTAGATTCGAGGATTTTCGCTTCAAAAACAACGGCTCATTGAAGTCGCTATGTCGCTAAAGATCTTCTCCCATAGGAGAAAGCGAAGATCAAAGTCATCGACAGCAGAGACCTCCCCAAACAGGTCAAAGTGATGATGGTCTGAATTCCTGGGACTTCAGTGGAACCGAAGGCCGCCTTGAAGCGCTTGGCAGTGCAAAATCCAACGCTAAAGTCGGAAGAATGGAGGACAATTAACTTGAGGACGGATACAAACGTCACACAGCTGGTGTTTTCAGTCGACGAGGCAGCGGCCGAGGCCATCAAAGGATTCGAGTGTAGGCCTTATTATGAGTTGAAGAAGGGAACATACCGATGGAAATGTCCTCAGAAGAAAAAGGAGGAACCGTCATTGAAGATGAGCAATAAAAATCATCGCTCATCGGGTTTGGATTTCATCCAAATCAACCTCCAGCACGCGAAGTCCGCGTCTGCTATTCTTAGTAGGCGGCTGATTATAGAGAAAACAGCTTTTGCTCTTATACAAGAGCCTTGGGTATACAAGGAAGAAGTTAAGGGCATCAGTCGTGAAGACGGATCTATCATTTATTCAAAGACCGGATAGACACCTAGGGTGGCAATATACATCAGAGGTGACATTGAATGTATAGACTTACCAAGATTCTGCTTCTGAGATCTGGTATCAATAAAAATTGAGACGATTGGTGGAACACTGTGAAACTTCCCCTCTTATGAGGAAGTAAGGACACCAAGAAAAGAGGTAAGTCTTTATTGGATTACCTATTCACTATCGATTTAACTATATTGAATTGGGGCAATACTCCTACCTTTATGACTGCAAGATTTCAGGAGGTATTTGATTTAACTGTATGTTCGATGCGTCTGTGTGAAGATATTAGGGACTAGCATGTGTCACATGAAACTTCTCTGTCTGATCACATCCGATTGACATGATCCCCAGAGGTATAGGAATCCGAGAGCATTGAACTGTTTAGAGACACCATTAGGGGACCTCTCGAGTAATTGCCGAAGATGATTATGTCCGTCGAAAAAATAGAATTTGCAATGGACGTTGTTCAAGGAACTATGATCAAAGCTTATGAAAACAATCTGCCCGCTTACGCGAGCACATTCTCCTACACACGCCCTTCGGGACGCTTGTGCCCTTCAAGCGCTTGTTTTTAAATTACTACAAAATGGAATGGAATGCAAACGAAAGCTAATTTACTTAAGGTTCTATCGACCTTAAAGAGCATATTCTCATCAGGGCACTCGCGTTTCGCGCTCGACTTTGTTTAACAATATTTTTCATGATTAAAACGAAAACTACTCATCCTGTTGAAAAATGGTTCAAGGGGAACTTGTAGATCTTTTTAAGGCCAATAATTATGTTTCTTATAATTTTCTCTGTATCTCGCGTTATTTAGCTCAAAATTTTAATTTTCGATTTTTTAAGGAAATTTAAAAAGTTATTATGCCTATCTTATAGAGTGTTCAAAAAGAAACATTTTTCATCTTTAGACTTTTTTTCATACCGTGCGTTGTTTGACTTCTAATTCAGGTTTTATTTCATTTTTTTGGATTTTCAAAATATTATAAGTCTTTGAATTTTTTTGTTATCCAAAAAACTCATTAATAAAAATTGTTCGTCTTTTTGAGTACTACGAACATCCGTCATTAGAATTTTTAAATTAAAAAAAAAAGTGGTTTCAAAAATTTTCAAAATGCTCCAACTTTTGGAATTTTTATCCAAAATGGCTGGCCAACGAACTTGACCTTCATTTTAGGACACTAAAAGAGTATACCGAAGAACAAACCAATCGGTCAATTCTTTCGAAAGTTATCGTGCTCACAAACTAAAAATCTACAGACAGACAGACATATTCGTAAAAACATGTTTTTCGGGTTCAAGGGGTCCCAAGACGCGGACATTTGATGGAAACTGGGGGGGTCAAATTTTACAGAAATCTGATACATTCTCTCTGATGAGAATGTAAAAATTGTCCATATCGTGTTAAAAAAGTGGACGGGATGGAATATTAGGCTATTAACCCTTAGGAAGGAGACTAGAAGACTCTTCAATAGGGCTCAAAAGACTAAGGGATTGAATTTGTATAGGGAATCAGAATATATTCTGAATAAGTGAGTATAGAATTATCTAAGAATGTACCAATTTTTCTTGATACCTAAGAATACCTTGTAGACGCGATTTCGTTCCGTTAATGTGTCGAAAAGAGAGTACATGCCATTCAACATCGACACTACTTCCATTGGTGTTATCCGGCTGCATATTTCGGTGAAGGTGACGACGTCAGAAAAGAGTATTGAAACACTGTCAAACATCTAGACAAACAGTCAAATGATAAAATAAAATAAATAAATGAATAAATAAGAAATATCTTTCAAAAGCTTAGGCAATAGGGTGGTTCTGATTTGTCTGATCGAACTCAAACTTTGGCAAATTGTAGTCCTATTGGATGATAGTTTATGGGAAAAAAATTTTCCTCATTGAGCAAATATTCACTGAAGGAAAGGGGTTGGAATTTCATGGTTTTGTACAAATACCATCTATTTCAAATATTTGTGACTCTTTGAATATCAATAAAAAATTTTTGCACACCATAGTTACGATAGATTTTTTCACGCCGTTTCGATTGGCGTTGAGTATTTTTTTTTTAAATTAGTATTTGACTGTCAAAAGTGAAATTTAAAACTAAATTTGACTTTTTCTCTGGAAAGAACCCGTTTTTTTGCTTTTTTTTTTGTCTTAAAAGATAGCTCAGGTTTTTTCCTATAAGATTATATAGGTTAAAAAATGGAGAATGAATTTTTAATTCATGAAAATAAGCGTTAAATGCTCCGGTAAACTCCAAACGCTGACAGTCGAACTCCGTAGGGAGTCTTGGTGCATCTTGGATAAGTAAAATATATTGTAATATAATATAAATAAGTAATATTATTATATAATATAATATAATATATAATGTATATATTAT
>UCOH01012558.1:19495-41431 GCA_900474275.1 Synergus japonicus
ACCTTAAGGAGCACATTCTCATCAGGGCACTCGTGCTTCGTGCTCGGCTTTGTTTAACAATATTTTTCATGACTACAACGAAAACTACTCATCCTGTTGAAAAATGGTTCAAGGGGAACTTGTAGATCTTTTTAAGGCCAATAATTATGTTTCTTATCATTTTCTCTGTATCTCGCGTTATTTAGCTCAACATTTTAATTTTCGATTTTTTAAGGAAATTCAAAAAGTTATTATGCCTATCTTATAGAGTGTTCAAAAAGAAACATTTTTCATCTTTAGACTTTTTTTCATACCGTGCGTTGTTTGACTTCTAATTCAGGTTTTATTTCATTTTTTTGGATTTTCAAAATATTATAAGTCTTTGAATTTTTTTGTTATCCAAAAAACTCATTAATAAAAATTGTTCGTCTTTTTGAGTACTACGAACATCCGTCATTAGAATTTATAAATTAAAAAAAAAAGTGGTTTCAAAAATTTTCAAAATGCTCCAACTTTTGGAATTTTTATCCAAAATGGCTGGCCTACGAACTTGACCTTCATTTTGGGACACTAAAAGAGTATACCAAAGGACAATCCAATCGGCCAATTCTTTCGAAAGTTATCGTGCTCACAAACTAAAAATCTACAGATTTACAGACAGACAGACAGACACATTCGGAAAAACATGTTTCTCGGGTTCAGGGGGTCCCAAAACGTGGACATTTGATGAAAACTGGGGTGGGGGGTCAAATTTTACACAAATCTAATACATTCTCTCTGATGAGAATGTAAAAATAAAAGTTCGTGCCAATTCGAGGAATCACTTGTATTTGCCTCGTTCCTTGTGTCTATAGCTAAGAATAACAAGTTATTGTATTTCGATTTTCATCATCAATCACGTCTTTTTACATTCTCATCAAAGAGAATGTATTAGATTTGTGTAAAATTTGACCCCCCCAGTTTTCATCAAATGTCCGCGTTTTGAGACCCCCTGAACCCGAAAAACATGTTTTTACGAATATGTCTGTCTGTCTGTAGATTTTTAGTTTGTGAGCACGATAACTTTCGAAAGAATTGACCGATTGGTTTGTTCTTCGGTATACTCTTTTAGTGTCCTAAAATGAAGGTCAAGTTCGTTGGCCAGCCATTTTGGATAAAAATTCAAAAAGTTGTAGCATTTTGCAATTTTTGAAACCATTTTTTTTTTAATTTAAAAATTCTAATGACGGATGTTCGAAGTACTCAAAAAGACGAACAATTTTTCTTAATGAATTTTTTGGATAAAAAAAAATTGAAAGACTTATAATATTTTGAAAATCCAAAAAAATGAAATAAAACCTGAATTAGAAGTCAAACAACGCACGGTATGAAAAAAAGTCTAAAGATGAAAAATGTTTCTTTTTGAACACTCTATAAGATAGGCATAATAACTTTTTGAATTTCCTTAAAAAATCGAAAATTAAAATTTTGAGCCAAAGAATGCGAGATGCCCTGATGAGAATGTGCTCCTTAAGGTCGATAGAACCTTAAGTAAATTAGCTTTCGTTTGCATTCCATTCCATTTTGTAGTAATTTAAAAACAAATAGGTGCAAGCGTCTCGAAGGGCGCAAACGCGCGAAACGCGCTACACGGAGCGCGACGTATGCATGAGAATGTGCCCGCGCAAGCGAGCAGATTTTTTAAAATTTTAAATGGAAAAAAGACATAGGTTTTTATTGATTTTTTTTTAGAAATTGTTGGTTCAAATTCTAACTTTAAAATATTATAAGTAAATAACTTATCATTCCTAACCTCTTTCTAATTCGGATTGCACTGTTCGCCTACTGGGTCCTTGCCTGTTTGACAACTGCTCCCAGGGGTAAAAACGCGTTCGACTACTGCTCCTTATGAGTCAATCTTTAAATAGTTCAAAGAATGTTTATCTTTACAACTAAAAATAGCTTCATACGTTTTTTCCCAATTTAAATACTTTAAAAATGGTTTTTAATGGGCAAGAGTTGACACTAAGCCGTTAAGTGTTCGAGTATCGGGACCATTACCTTACAATTTGACAAAGTTTGAGTTCAATCAGACAAAGACAGATTCTAAAGTGGGTGCACTTGACATGAAATCCCCCATATATATTTTCTTAAATTTTTTGAATGCACGTATTAGAATATTTAGCTTACCTCACAAGTATCAATAGGACTTTCGCCATTCCTTAACCGATCTGCAACTTGTTTTGGTATCATTTGATATAAAAGTTCATCTGTTCTTCGCATTTCCTCATCCAGTTTTCGCATCGACTCTTCCAATTTTTTACTCTTCAGTTGCTCCTGATCCAAAGCCAATTTCAATTCTACGGATTGTTGAGTTCCAGCCAACATTAAATCTCTACGAAAATACAGAAAAGAAAGTCTTTCATTTTGCGTATCATTTTGCCTATAGAATTAAATCATATTACTGAAAAGAAAACTATAAGATAGTGACATATTATGCATAATAGAATTTAAATAAGAAATTAAACCGAAAAACTGTTTATCGTTAAAACAAAAGAGATCCTCTTTTCTCTATTGCAGGGTAAAAATAGAATTTGATTTATAGTTTACAGATAGCAAACAGATTCGAGTCAGGAAAACAGAAACTATTATTATATGTATAGGAAAGGTAAATTTAAAAAAAAAAGTTGAAGAATATATTAATTAAGGAGCGTGATCCTTTGCATAGAAATAAAATAATCTTTACCTACTAAAGTCGTGCATCGAGAGATCATTAATGTAAAGTCCAGTAGCTATTAAAGCATTAAGATCAGGCATAACTGGCGTGCCGAGATACATCATCATTTTCCAATTGTCCATGTAAATCATCTGACCTTAAAATTCAATTATTTGATGTATATTAGTCCTTCATTCTCATTATTCTATTTCTTCTTTCTATCAGAGCCTAAAATGTTTTTAATTTTTATCTATATATTTCTTGCAACAAACACCCTTAATTATTACCTTTTAATCTTAATGTTTTATCATCATTTGAATCTTGTTCATCGCTCATAATGTGATTATTTGTCCTATCCGATGGTCTCTCGGTCAAAACTGGTTCAACCGAAACCAGTTCAAATATGTTGTTTGTCCTATTCAATATCTAAAAATATTTTCCTAGCGAATTAATCTCTTCGAAGACAATTTTATTCATAAAGATCAACTCCTGGGAAAACTCATCTTACCGAGTGGAACTTGAATGCTATTAGTGGTCTCACTAAGTCGAACCAGTGGGTAATTTTCTTGCCAAGTAGGTCGGGCAGAATAACCATTAACGAGTTACCGATGCTTCTCACGACCATATCCGATCTGGAATCGAACGAGGAAAATGATAGTTTAGTGAAATCGACTTAAAAATAGCTTTATTCAAATGGAAGGTGTAATTGAAGACTGGATTGATCTCTATACTTAGTAAAGAGGCTCTAGAAATTGCATATCCCTGGCGAAAGTTTCGAATAAAAAAATATATCCGTCTGAATCTATTTTATTCCGAAGTCTGTAGCCGATCTAATCTAAAGTAAAAAAAAAACCTATCCACATCAATCCGAGTCAATTCGAAATCAAAACAAAAATTCCTATCTGAATTAATCCCCTAAATCAATTCTCAAATAATATTTATTATACAGTAAAATGTAGGAAATCAAATTTTGAGATTGAAACTTGAATACAAAAACCCCCTTAATTAATAATTAATTTTTAAAAATAATTAAAATAAACTTTAATGTTTTATACGTACCCAAAGACTACACAAAAGGGGAAAATCTCGAATAAGACGGAAGCTCCTATTGGCAGGTGCTTTTCTTCGCGTGTCATGGCAAGAGAGGCGAACGTGAAAGCTCGATTGTCAAAAGTCAATTGGAAAGTAACGTGGACAGTATCGAAAAGAACTTCCTCTCGGACGAGTTCGATTTTTAATTCTTTGTGGTAAAAATGTTTAGCGACCTCCCTAATCTGGCCCATTGTGTAGTATACAAAGCCTCGACGTTTGCTTCTGTAATGTAGAGTTAAACCTAAAACCAGAAAATATGTAATGATTCGTTTCGAGGGATTAAATTATGTAGTATGTTTGCATTGATTTTAAGTTATTTTCAGCGAATTGAGAAAATCTCAAAAACTGGAACTACTGAAAAAAAAAAATCACTGAGATGCAGTGGAATTTGAGTATGATTAATAAGTGAAATTTCATATAATTTTGAATTATTTTGTATTCTCTTCCAATTGACAATTTTTTTTTTTTTTTTTTTTTTTTCTTTGTAAATTGATCGATATTGGAAATTTAAAAAGAGGATTTTCACCTTGTCGAGTTTCGTTCTCACAAATAAAAGAAGGTGCTCTCATCCGAGGATATGAGAATTTAAGATATTCATGGAGGTTGTCAAGTCCGTTCAAGAAATCCCTAACATGACGACCAAGGACCGAAAGAACTCGATCATACCCATATTGACTGACGAAACCTACAAAATGCACACCCATTTGATCGAAAAATTCTTTCTCCGTTATTCCAAGTACCTGAAAGTTAAAAAATTTATTTAATATTCGAAATTCCTATATCTCATTTCGGTTCAATTATTTCATTTCAAAAAATTAGTTATTTGCAATTAATTGAGGGCGCAGCATGACCTTAACTATACACATGTATAATGGAATATACTCCTAAACCTTAGGGATAGAAAAAGATAAGCATTTCTATAGCAAAGGAGACAGAATATTTAGGGATGGAGAGGAACTAAAATGTTGTCTACGTAGAGACAGATTAAGAGATGGATATTACCAAACACAGGGATAGACTGAGGGATAGGATCGTGGGATTTTTCGGCCCCCACTCTATGACCCCCATATTTTATATGCTTTCTCTCTCTAGCAACAGTCACGAACCTGTTGATGGAGAAAGATAGCATGAGCTCGTGGGTCGTAGAGTGGGGGCCGAAAAATCCCACGTTCTGTGATCACTGGAATAGATACTATCACCACCGGACATGGGGAAAGTTACCAATATTTTAAATGCAAGATTTGAAACTTTCTTACATTATCGATATGAAATATTAATAACATTTGAACAATCAATAGAAACATTTTACTGGACATTTTCAATAGGTACATTGATTATATTCAATTTTTCGAAGGATGGGGCTGTTTTTAGGTGACAATGGAATTTATCATCACTCTGTTGGAAGTATGTAAAAAAATAAAAAAAAAGGATAGAAATTTATGGATAGAAAAGGATAGAGATTTTCTACCCCTCCCAAGTGATGTACAATTTGCATCCACCAAACTTTCTATCTTTCTGTTTATGTTTTCTATCTTTGTGTTTAAACGATGGCGTTTTCACTAGACTCTATCTTTTCCTATCTCTTTCTATTATTTTCAAAAAATTTGCATCTCTTCGCTATCCATTTTCTCGATCTTCTTCTATTTTGCAGTCTATCTCTTCCAAAAAAATGTGTATACCCTCGCGAAAGCTTCGGATTGAAATTCATTCCGAATCAAGTCGAATCATTCCGGTATTTGTATCCGAACCAAACAGTTTCATTCCGATCTAATTCGAAGAAAGTTTTCAATATGAATTGATCCGAAACCCATTCAAAAGCAATCCGAACTTTCAATCTGAATGAATCCGGTCAATGCGGTCAATCAATGCTTTTAATCCGAATTAATCCGATTTAATCTGTGCTATCCGCATCAATCTGAATGATTCCGTAAAATTTGGATAAATTCGGATTAATTCAGATTGAGCGGATTTTTTCGGATTGAATGTTTAGATTAATTTTGATTTATTCGAATTGGCGGATTTGTTCGGATTCGTTCAGATAAAAGATTCGGATTTCTTTTAAATGGGTTTCGAATTAATTCGTATTGAAAACTTCTTTCGGATTAGATTGGAATGAAACTGTTTGGTTCGGATACAAATTCCGGAATGATTCGAATTGATTCGGAATGATTTTTAATCTGAAGCTTTCGCTTGGGATATATTTCTATCTCCCATTTTCAATCTTTTTCTATTCTTAGGTTTATACATATTAATTTTAAAATTTTGAAAATGCATAATAATATTTTACATACCAAATTTTGTGCATAAATATTATTCTAATCTTAACGCTACACATGTAACCTCTTATGCCTATACCAGGTGTATAAGCTTAAATCCGCTGTTTGCTCAGAGATAGCGGTAGTGAACATATTTAGCTATAATAGAAACGTCATGCTTTTTGTTGTGTGAGTTCGACACCTGTCTACATAAATCAGTGCACATAGTCAGTTTTTTTATACAACAACATAAATTTTTCCTTGAGTAATCATGTCTAATTTTGTGCCAGAAAAGGAGCATTTGCGGGAAGCTCTACTTTTTTGCTTCAATTTGAAGAAATCGGCTGCCGAATTACATCGAATGCTTGTGGAGGCCTATGGTGACAGTGCTTTATCGGAAGCGTGAAAATCGGCCCAAAAAAGTTGAGGACCATGAATTACAGTCTCTTTTGGATGAGGACGATACACAAACACAAAAAATGCTTGCCGACCAGTTAGGTGTTACTCAACCGGCCATTTTCATGCGTTTACATGCCATGGAAAAGATCCAAAAATGGGAAAATGGGTACCTCATAAACTGAACGATAGGTAGATGGAGCGACGCGAAAACACATGTAAAATCTTGCTTGCTAGACACAAAAGAAAGTCGTTTCTGCATCGTATGGTGACTGGAGACGAAAAATGGATTTGGATTTATTTTAAGAATCCGAAATGAAGAAAATCGTGAGTCGATCCCGGACAACCATAAACTTCTTTCTCAAGACCTAATCGCTTTGGACGCAAGACGATGCTGTGCGTTTGGTGGGATGATTTTTAATTTTAGTGTCATCTACTATGAGCTATTAAAACCTGGTGAAACTGTCGATGCTCACCGCTACCACCAAGAACTAATCAAATTGCGCCGTGCTTTGCGTGAAAAAAGGCCGGATTATGAAGAAAGACATGAGAAGCTGATTTTTCTTCACAACAACGCCCCATCGCACACGTCAAAAAGGGTCCAAAACTACTTGAAAACACTCAACTGGGAGGTGCTACCTCATCCCGCTTATTCAGCAGACCTGGCCCCTTCTAATTACCACCTGTTTTCGTCGATGGGTCACGCGCTCGCTGAACAACATTTCGATTCGTACGAAAACGTCGGAAAATGGCTTGACGAAAGATAAAGACTTTTTTTGGCGTGGTATACACAAATTGCCCGAGAGATGGGGAAAATGTATAGCAAGCGAGGGAAAATACTTTGAATAAAGTTTATTTTATTTTCTGCAAAAAAAAAAAGACTTTCTTTTGCCTAAAAAACAGCGGATTTAAGCTTATACACCTGGTAACTTATCATATTCCTTGAATTTAGTACGTCTTTTTATTTTATTATTTACTTGCACTAATTTGGTTCTACTCTTTTACCCGTGTGGATATTTCCCCACTTATCCTTATTTAAAGTTGGATTCTAATGAAAATCCAGCTAGACTTTCTAGTCAGAAAAACTTATAGAGGAAGTGATTGGGTACTAGCTAGATTCCCTCCTTTGCTTCGACTTGGTAATCTGTTCACCTCTAGTCAGAACCCGAAGAGGGACTTGTAAAATCTGAAATAACCCATAATTGCAAAATAATTGACAGCGCGCTGTCAGCTATTTTATAAAGTAAATAAATAACCTCATTGTCAGTGCGAAATGGATCGTAAAAAATGTTATTTGAAAAACTATATTCATTGTATCTTTAGACATTGTTAAATTGGTAAAAGAAATTTAAATAACAATTTTAAAGATGCAATGAAGATATATTTTTTTTGAAAGTACATGTCTCACGGTTTTAAATAAATTAATTTACCTTATAGTTATTTATATAGTTAACTTTATAGTATTTATTTTTTTTTAATCTGTAGGTCATATAGGTTACCTTTTTAAGCGTTACCCTGACTATAATAGGCCCTGACTATTTTCCCGACCAGAGCCTGACTAAATATAGAGAAACTGGCCCGGACCCTATCAAATACGAATTTGAATTTCTTCACGGGTAATCTTTAATCTTTTTATAAAATCCGCTGTTCTCTGTCTCATGGATATTACTTATGATCATAATTAAAAAGTATAAATTTATAGTTTGATGATTGTAGATTTTAAAAGAAATTCAAATTGCGAAAAGTCGATACACAAAAGCATTGAAACTATTAGGAAGATAGAAATAGAAAAATATATATGGTATAAAAAGATTGAAATGATTGTACATTGTACAAAGATAAATATGGATAGAAGAATAAGGATTGAAAATTATGGGGTTGGTAAGTATACTTCGAGAAAGATAAAACAGTATTAGAGTGATTTAATAAAGATAATAAAAGATATAGTGAATTTGTTAACTTGAGATATCAAAATACCTCAATAAATACGTATCCTACGTGAAAAATGTCCCTAATAAAAACTGGGGTAGGATACATTTTTTTGAAATCGTTCTTCCCCTCGACAATAAAAAGTTTTTATTAGGGATATTTTTCACATAGAATGCATATTTTTTTTGAGATATTTCGAGTTAAGAATTTTCAAGGTGTTTCAATTTAAAAAAAACTCACCCTGTATATAGATTGAAAGATGAAGCCTGAAATGGATTATAGACTTGATAGTATACGTCAGAAGATATAGAGAAGGATTGAAATATTATTATTCGTGGATATAAAGGTATGGACTGAGAAGAATAAGCTTCCTAGTAAATTGTAAAAAGGATAGAAAAAGATTGAGATGATTATATTATGGATAGAAATGTAGTGATTGAAAAGGATACACTTCAAGAGAAATAGGAAAGGATTGAAAAGACTGTACAAGGATAGAGATGGATAGGAATGGTAAAAATTGAAATGGATAAACTTAGTAGTATTGGGAAAGAAAAATAACATTCGCGGGACTGAGGGCGCTCGTGTCGCGCAAAAAACATGGATGTTTTTTTGCAGTGTATACGTCAGTATTGTTTCTTATGGGAGTCGAAAATAAAAATTAATAATATTAGGGCCGAAAAAATGTTGTCAAATCAAATCTGTTGAATAATAAGAAATCATCATTTCATTTCTTACATCTTTACATTTCTTAATCCACGCTATTCAACAAACGACAGCAAGATCGTCAAATATTATCTGTTGAACAATTTTAATCACGAAGCTTCATGTACTCACTGTTGAAATTTCATGCAATTTATCTAAATTTTGAAAGGCAAAATATCGTCTTCCTCAGATATAAACATTAAAAACTGTATTGCCTGTATACTGACGACGACCATGTTTTTTAGTTCATGAAGCGACCACCAGTAGCCGTAATGCAATTTTAAATTCCCAATACTTAAAGAGAAATAGAAAAACATTGAAATGATTATACAAAGGTAGATATGGATAAATTAGTAGAGATTGAAAAGGATAATTATGTAAAAGAGATAGGTAGAGACTGAAATGATTAGACAATGGATAGACATGGATAGGAAAATTGGGATTGAAAAAGATAGGTACGGCAGTAGATTGCAAAGTGGATAGAAAAAGATTGGCATGGATAAACGGAGAATAAGGAAAGATTAGCTTGGATAAATGGAGGATAGGAAATTATTGGCGAATATATACGTAGGATACAGAAAGATAGCAATATTGAAATTCAAAAGGAAAGAGATTATAATATATAGATAAAAAAATCTAATACATTCTCTGATGAGAATGTAAAAAGATTGGCATGAATAGGGATGGATACATTTGGATTCATTTTTCCTTTTTATTTCAATCCTGAAGATTGAAAAAGATTCAGATAGATAGACTTTCTATCTTTTTACTTCCAAAAGGTATATAATCGTCGTCCTCTTTTCGTCCGTGATACATAATATAGGTACTATTAAACATATGTTTGCCGATAAATAGTTATAAGTATATTGACCTGTATAGCTTTTTTCGCCAATTTTGGTATCAGATTTTCAGGATAAACCTGGTGAACACTGAAGCTAGGTTGATCCACCGCCGCCTGTCGACGGATTTCTTCCCATCGATCTTCTCCATATACTTGTCTGATATACTCTGACAAATTCTCCAGGATTAACCCGTACATGATTAGTCTTTTTTAATTTTCTGTAACATAATCATTGAGTTCAGAAATTACTAAAATGGCAAAAAAAAAAAAATGTTTTGACAAATAAGTAAATTCAAAATCGCAAATTTAATTAAACTTCTGAGTAGTTACATATATCAAATGTTTAATTGATTTTGCTGCCTTATATAGAGGAACTTTTGTAGCTGTGACAATATCCAGATCTCAAAAAATAGGTTTTAACATTCTCAAAAAGTTTGCAATTTTTGTTAAAAATGATTTTTCTTCAGACAATAACTATTTTCAAAGTAATATCGAAAAACTTGATAAAAGAAGTTTTTTTAGGTACCAACTTTGAAAATAAAGTAAGTAAGTCTCTACAAAATCGGAAGTAAGCGTTTTTTCAAAGTTTATCCTATATTTTCTTCTAGAAGGTTGAGACGTGTTTCTCGAGATTTTTATGCATGATCACTGACCTCCTGCTACAAGAAGAAGAAGAAGAAGAAGAAGAAGAAGAATAAGAAGAAGAAGAAGAAGAAGTAGAAGAAGTTGAGCAACTGGCCATTTATTTGAATTAAAATCCGACGTCCATATAGGTAAATCTCAAGTTATTATTAGTCTGCTCGAGATTTTGATCACGTACGGCTATCCGTCTCTGAATATACGACAATAAAAATGCGAATCGGTACCAAACTATTTTAAAGGACGGGGGAAATCCACCTATTTTGATAAGTTATGATCCACTTGAATTTTTTGATTCTACAACTTTTTAAAACTTCAAATATATTAAAATATTCTTTATTATTTTTTATCAAAGCCACCAATAAAAAAATCATCTTAAATTAGAATTAACATCTTTAAATCTTGAACATTTATATGATTTCTTTTGGCGATAAGAGTCGATCTTAAAAATAACTTTACTCTGACGAGCAAACTCGATTTCTTTCAATTCTTTTGAGTTTTTTTTAAAACCCTTATAATTTTTTTCAATTTTTTAAAATTACTTTGAATTATTTTAACCTAGGAAAATACCTACATGCCCATTACACACACGATTCCTTTGCATTTTTTGTAATTTCTTGAAATTCTTTAGATTTATTTTCAATTAAATATGGACCTTGAATTATTTTAAGTTCTTCTAAAACCCTTCGATTTCTTTTGAATTTTAATAAATTTACCTTAAATCCTTTGCATTAATTTAATTTCATATGAATTAAATAATAAAATTAAAAATTTGGTACCGCACTATTTTTTAAATAATGTTGAGATCCACCTATTTTGATAAGAATCGATTATAACAATAACTTTACTTTGTCAAGCAAACTCGATTTTCTAAAAAAATAGTAAGATTTTTTCGGTATCCTTGAATTAGATGAATGCAATCTTTAGGGTTTTGCATAATTTTCTAATATGACAAGAAAATACTTCGTTTTCATTTTATACTTATATTATTAGCAGTCTTACTTTTCACTTTAATTTGACATTATTAAATTTGGATTTGCTATTCCACTTTTTATATTCCGAAATTTATTTTTAAATCAACTCTATTTTTATTAGGAAGAAGCATTGCCGATTTATAAAATAAGTAAATCCCTAACGTGCAGATTTCGCAGTAGCATCTGCATTTTCTATTTATAATATTTGAATCCGAGGAGCGAAGTAGGAGTCACTAGAAAAATATCCTGAAATAAATACTCTCTACTGTTAATTTCTCATATTTACTTTCTTATCCACCACAACTCTCAATAAATTATAAGACGAGCAATTATTTTTATTTTTCCCCCAATTTATAATCAATCAGTTTCTTCCTCTGTGACTTTTCTATTTTATTGATTAAAAATCGTCAGAGCTCTCATACACTCTTATTATCCTGACAACAAGAATTTTCTCCCATTGTTCAAAAAATTTAATTTAACTTTTTGACAAATAATACCTGAAAAAATATTTCCACATAAAGTACCTTTTCGTGATAGGAATCTAAAGGATATTTACGTTTAAAATCTGGATTGAAAACCGGACTTTCAGAGAGCAAATAGAGAAATATTCCAAAAAATTAGATTATTATTAATTTTAAGTATATTATAATCATTTAAATTCGAAAATTCCTAACGCGTGGAAAATTAGAAATATTGTTTCTCTCACCTTAGCAATTTGAATATTGCCACTTTAGTTAATCACTTCATGTCTGCTATCAAAACTTTTGTTTTGTTGAAAAATCATTTTAAAAACTATAAACTTTTTGATTAATTTACTCTTTCGCACTTGTTTGATTTGCAGATTTTTAAATGTACTTTAGTCTAGATTTTTTGGCCTTAAGGGTTGAAATAACTGTTGAAATTAGAATAGTTGAGAGAAATATTGTATTTAACTAAGACTCGGCGAAATTTCTTCAAAAGGAAGCGCGAAACTGAAGTGGTCCAGTTTTCTGAAGTCAGTCGCGCGGTAAAAGGGTGGTGGTTCCCTTTCGTATACGTTTCAACGACTAAGAAGAGGAAGTTGGAAAACGAAGAAGAGAGAACTATATAGTATTGGGGAATTGTAATCCTAGGAAGAGGGATACATCTCTTTCTCCTTTATTAATTTTCTCCCTCTCTCCTCCACTCTCTCCTTACTTTCTCGCAAACTTTGACAAAAGTTCAGAATTATGTGAAACTTTCCTATGTCATACATAATTTTTCATAAATATATTTATCGAAAATTAACGATTGATGACGTCTCATAAAATTACTACCAGACCTGTTTTATTTTTCATTTAACATATTATAAATATGTATACCTAACGGCAAATATTATTCGGCATTTATGGGGCAATGATACAGTATTTGTAATATCTCATTAATACCAATTTACTGATAATGAAACAGGACATTAAAGAGTTTATCACTTTGAAACCAAACATCGGGAAAAAATAAGGAAATCCCAACATTTTTCACACTTGGTTATTTATGAAAATATAAAGCTGGTTATATTTATATACTGGAAAATTTAATAATTTGTATATTGTTGACAATCACGGAAAAATATAGGAACTTTAAACAGGTTTTCATGAAAATTATTATTAAACTCCATTTTATGATTATATTGTTTTGAAAATTTTTAATAACTACAGATATAAAGGGATTTAAAAGGAATTCAAGAGTTTTTAATAATTTCAGTAAATTTTAAAAGGTTTAAAAAATTAAAGAATACTAAAACACTTAATATTGCCACAAATTACTTCAAAATTTTGTACCTTTTTTGAAAGTTTTGAAATTCCTTAAAATCACTTGATATCATTAGAAATCTTTGACATGGTCAAATAATAACTCTGAAATTTCATGAAAATTCTTCAATTTTTTCATATCTTCTTAAAATCATTTGACATTAGTTTCAATAAAAAAAATCCCTTAGAATATTTACAAATATTTTAAATCTCTTGAAATATCTTTAAATTCCCGAAAATCATTTAAAATCTTGTGAAAATTTTTGAAAATCCTTAAATTCTTGACATTTTTTTTACAATCCTTTAAAAATAAGGAAAAAATTAACAAAATATGTAAATTAATTCAAAATCTTGAAATTCCTCTGAATTCTGTAAACATTCTTCAAAATAACTTGAAATCTATTTATATTGCTTTAAATTCTCCAGAAATATCTTGGGAAATATCTTAAAATCCTTTTAAATTCCCTGGAATCACTTGAAATTTCTTGAAACCCTCTTAAATTCCTTAAAATCACTTGGAATCTCTCAAGATACACTAAAATTTCTTAAAGTCCTTTACGATATCTTAGAATTTTTTTAATCTTGTGGTAGCTCTGGAAAATCCTTACATTCTTTGGAAATCCTTTTAGATTCTCTAGAATCACTTAAAATGGAATAAAATCTCCTTAAATTCCCTAAAATGACTTGAAATATTTTTAAAATCCGTTAGAATTCTTTAATATCATTTAAAATATCATTTAATATCATTCAAAATTTTAAAACGGTTAAAACGCAGTTACAAAAAGTGTTTTTGTAACTGTTGCGCATGCGCACTTCGATCCCAAAATTACTTTCTAGAAGAGTCAGAATCCAGTATAGTAACATAAACTCATTGCTGGCGTTAGGTGTCAAAAAATTTTCTCGTTTTTATTATTTCTCAAATCTAGAATTCCATGAATTTGTTATAAAAAGTACCTATTGTGTGAAACAGGTGCAAAAAGTAGGGCAGTCATTACTCTTTTGTGAAGTTTGCTGCACTTGGCATATCTATACGGATCGTACAGTAAACTTCACACTCTTTTGGAACAGCCTATTTTCCTCACTTGTTGCATAATATACTATTAACTTGAAAATTTAAGGTGAAGGATAAAGTTTCGAAAATCGGTAATCATGGATTTTCTTTGGGCTCCGTATACTTATTATACGCTGATTACGAATATGATAGTGAAAATTGCCTCAAATTTGATTTGAGATATATGATTTTAATTTTTTTTTTTTTTAACCCATAAACCATGGCTTTTCACATTTTAAATTGAACTCATTGTAAAAGAACATTAATGTAAAGGGAAATGGTAAACGGATTTGGCAAAGAGAAATAATAAAGGGGAATAGTAAAGGGGAATGGCAAAGAGAAATCGTAAAGGGATATGGAAAAAAGGAAATGGTAAAGCGAAATGGCAAAGACGAATGGTAAAAGGAAATGATAAAGAAAATGGAAAAGGAGAATGGTCAAGGGAAATGCTTAAACAAATGGCAAAGGGAATGGTAAAGGAAAATGGTAAAGGGGAATGATAAAGGGAAATGGTAAAGGTGAATGGTCAAGGGAAATGATACGAGGGAAATGACAAATGTGAATGGTAAAAAGAATGCTAAGAGAAATGGCAAAAGAAACGGCAAAAGAAATGGTAAAGGGAAATGGCAAAGGGAATAGTGATGGGAAATGGTAAAGGATAATGGTAAAGGGAAATGATGTGTTATAAAACTACTGTCAGACCTATTTTTTATATTATCATAATTCTCTTTCATAATTTGTTGAAAATTGATCATTATGCATGAGGAGATTGTGCAAGTGGTAAATTATCATTGCGTGTGCGACATCGTTAAATTCTGTAATTTGGTAAACCTGTTAGCTAGTAAGAACATTATGACCTTTAATGGCAGACTAGATTTATATTCTGAATTGAAATGTCGTATACAATTTCCAATGCAAAATCTATTAAAGTTATTTGTCTGTTATAGATATTATACAAAGGACTTCATACCCCGTACCGAAAAATCTCGATGACTTTTATGCGACACTTATTTTGGTCGCATAAAATTTTGTCTGTCTTGTTTTTTTAATGTTTTCGGTGCGTTAAATATTTATGGATAATAAATAAAATTACATTTTATTTACATGAAATAGCAAATAGATTTAATATTATTAAAATTTTAGTGAACCAAACAAAAAAAATGTTTACCCTTGCAATTTAAATTCCAAATTTACGTTATTGTTTCTGAAAATTACGAACCGTTTCGTAATTTTACAAAACATGTAAACGACCAAAAAATGATCTATTTTGAGAAAAATTTTTGATCAATAAAGAGTAGTCCGAATTATATTAAAAATGTTCACGTTTATCTATTATAATTGAAAAACCATTTTTAACTTTTGTGTTCTACTAATAATTTTCATTTATCTAGCTAAGAAAATGAACAAGAGGGCTAACTTAAATGTGGGATACTTCCCAAATTGATTATCCTTCTACATAATTGGTCTACTATACACGAGAAGCAACCATTTGCTTTAATTATCCTGTATTATCCGGTAAGTAACATTGTGTCTATATGTCAAGTGGAGAGTCATTAAGTCTTTCAATTCTATTTATGTATAATTATAGATATAATTATTGATAATTATACATAATTATCAACATGGAATTATTAATAAACATGAAACAATGTTTTACATATCGTGCACAAATATTCGTGCATAAACAATCATAATATACAATAATTTAGTAGATTCAAAGACTAAATTAATTATCAAATTAAATAATATATGCCGTTAAATGGATTTATCAATTTCAGTATAAATTTAACCTTTCCTCCAAATCTTCAGTGCTAAATTATTCATATTTTAGACACTAATATAAGTCTGAGAAAGTAAAAATCAATAAAATCGACCAATTTTTTTTTTCGTTCATTGTTTAAATATTTTATAAGAATCCTAACAATTGATTTTTCAAAATATTATCATAATTCAAAAATGATGTAAGGAAATAAGTAGGAAAGTAAAGATTAGCTGTGTCGAAACGAATTATTTATGAAAATTTTACCTTTTTTGAAGCATCAGCATCATGTGTAACTACTCGCCAATCATCCACGACATTCATTCAAGTTCTTAAGGAAAGAACAAGATTTTCTTCTTGGTTTATTACTCCAGCTCCCCGAGTCCTTCATTTCTTTTCGACAAAATTTCGTCCCTGCTAAAAACAATACACCTATCATTTGTTTAATGCTTGATCCGTTAACTTCGTTGCACTCTCGCGTAAGAGAAAATTTACATAACGAATCGCGCAATGGGCGAAGCCCGGAATTCGATAAGGAAACCTGTTTTTTATATAGCTGGCTCACCCTCATGATTTCTCGAAAGGTGGCAAGAAATAAAAACAGCATCCGCGCGCACGCTCGAGATCAACAATCTAGGAAGAGCACATGCGTAAAAATCAATTTATACACGATTTAATGGCTATAGTTAAATTCCAGCGAAAAAGCGTTTCTTTGATTAAATTTCAATTTCATTAACGCGAATAAACATTTTTTCAATTTGAATAGATTTTTCATTCTCGCGAGCATTGTACTCATTTACGTATTACAAAGATTTAAAGTTATTTTCAAAAATTCGGATAGATTTTAAATGAACTTTGTAAAAATCAACGTTTCACAATGTTTCAAAATTTAAAAACTAGCTGTGAATTCTATCTCGGGTGTTCCATTTAACTATAAGTACTTCTATTTTTTTGTGCACATTTTTTTAACACTTTACATCCTAATAGAGGAAGCATTAACGATTTTCCTAACATACCTCCTCCTAGATTAGCATTGAGTTTTCGTTATTTGAACTAAGATATGAAAAATGAAAAAATTTTTAAATTACCAATAATCATAATTCCAATAAATACAAGTCCATTAAAAATACTAATCCTGCAGGTGAAAGAAATATTTATTTCCTTTACATAAGCTTTGAATTTTGAATATTCGAGAAGTTATTGTCGAGAAATGAATTTAAAAAAAAAAATTTTTAATTCAATATTTTGAAAAATCCTTTGGCAAGTTTTGCAATATTGGTGGTGCCAATATACCACACACACACGCGGCCAATTGATTGGCATGTTGTATTATACATTTATTAATATAAGAAAGTTCAATTAAGGCCATGTAAGACTTACCCGATCCCTACCTTACCGACACTTTTTCTCTGCATTGCTACTTCTACATTTATTCAGATATCAGATTGAAAATATAATACGTATTTATATTCAATTTAATTAATAATTTATTAATGGTTTATTTCAAATAATAATAATGTAAAACTATAAAAGTGGTATTTATTTTAGAAAAAAGAACCACCATTAAACATCAGTACACCTGTAAAAGTAATTAATTTTTAAAACAATATAACAATTATTATTATTTAGAACCCAAAACAGATGTAGTAATTATTTAGATTATAATACAAAATAAAAGGAAAAATTTTTTATAAATAGATACCTATATATTATTTTTTGGAAATTTTTTAAGTTTTTAAAACACATAGCATGCAACTTTTATTAATATCAGTTATATCAGTTAATTTTTTGTTTCAAACATTTTTTTCTATGAGTGATAGTTTGATCCATTCCAATCAACCATTATAAAAGAATATTAATGTAAAGAGAAATGGCAAGAGGAGAATGGTAAAGGGAAATGGCAAAGGGAAATGGTAAAGGGATATGGCAAAGGGAAATGGTATAGGGATATGGCAAAGGGAAATAGTAAAGGGATATGGCAAAGGCAACGTTATTAATATAAAACTATGATATTAAAAAAAAAAATTATTATATCTGTTAGGTAAGAAGAAATAAAATATCATAAATTAATTATAACATTTAGAAATAAAGCAACTTGAAACAGTATGATAAATTGAATCGACATGATGCCCCCCCGTTGACGTACACGCTATAGTACAGAAAAGTGATATCCACAGTAGATTATACTGTAAATATAATCTTTTAAATATAATTTTTTTGGTTTTAATAAAACTAAATGAAATATAAAACCTACTTGAGAACTATTAGCGAAAAACACAGTCTAATAGCTGAAGAAAATTCAATGTAAAGGGAAACAGATATGCTGAATGGAAAATGTTTACGTGTGGCAAAGAAAAGAGGGCTAGTAAAAAAATTTTTTCCTTTACAGTTGAAATGTATCTTGTGTAGAACTAGAAAATTTCGTCAAGTTTCATTAAAATCAGTAAACCACTTACAAATCCTGATATTATATTTTAAAAAATGATTTATTTATGTATTTCACGGCAGAATAAACTATATTTGTTTCACGATGCATGGTGGAATGAGTTTACTTCAGAATGGTCAAGCTGATATTTCAGTATAACTCTATCCTATTAAGTACCACCTCCGAAAGACGAAAAACTGTCGATATTTCAGTAACCCTAATGATTGGAGAGATATGTTTATTTGTAAAAAGATCATCAAATAAAGTAACATTTGCAAGATCTGGATATTTACAGGTAAGCAAAGAGAAATTTAATTAATAATATATACCCTGTAATTATCAGAATTAGTAAGACCTTACTAATGATATCTACTGATCAAAAATAGTTTGAATTGCTCTGTGGCAGATATTTGTACTTTATGCATCACGCGTCGATTTATCTATCGCTTTTCAGAAAAATAGTCCACATACACAAGCATTAAATTATAAGTAAGTATTGAAACTTTGTTTATTTTTATTAAAAAAGTAAAATTTGAATTGAAACTAAGAAATTCATATTTTTTATTAGATGATATTAAAATGAAGAATAATTAAATATACGGCTGGAAAAGTGTCGGATATATTGACACTTATATCAATTTTATTTGAAAGCTTTGTTCTGTCCTTGATTGTACTATGTTTCGAGAAGGTTAATTTCTGCTGGTTTTATGAAAAGCAATTGCAGTTTAAATTGCTGTTATACTTACGTGTTGCAGCTCTTCGTTCTGAATTTTACAGAAATTTATAAAAAGTTTTAAGATTTTTAAGTACTTTAGGAAATTTTAAGGGATTTTAATTGTTTTGAAATTCTGAGGAATAATATTAATAGGATTCTAAGAATTCATAAAAATTCCAACGAATTTTAAACGATTTCAAATGTTTTCGTAAAATTTCGAATGATTTTAAGAGAACTCAAGAGATTGAAATTATTTTTAAAAGATTTTGTGGAATTTTTAAGGATTTCATGAGAAACATATTGTCATATTATTTTTTATCAAATTATTTATTTAATCAAAAATAATAAGAAAGAAATTTAAAAAACATCATTAAAACGAAAACTACTCATCCTATTGAAAAATGACCAAAGGAGAACTTGTAGTTCATTTTAAGGCCAATAATTTTTTTTTTCTTATCATTTTCTCTGTATCTCGCGTTATTTGGCTCAAAATTTGAATTTTAGATTTTTTAAGGAAATTCAAAAAGTTGTTATGCCTATCCTAGAGGGTGTTCAAAAAGAAACATTTTTCATCTTTAGACTTTTTTTCATATCGTGCGTTGCTTGGCTTTTAATATAAGTTTTCTTTTATTTCATTTTTTTGGATTTTCAAAATATTATAAGTCTTTCAATTTTTTTGTTATCCAAAAAACTCATTAATAAAAATTGTTCGTCTTTTTGAGTACTACGAACATCCGTTATTAGAATTTTCAAATTGAAAAAAAAGTGGTTTCAAAATTTTTCAAAATGCTCCAACTTTTTGAATTTTTATCCAAAATGGCTGGCTAACGAACTTGACCTTCATTTTAGGATACTAAAAGAGTATATCAAAGGAAAATCCAATCAGTCAATTCTTTCGAAAGTTATCGTGCTCACAAACTAAAAATCTACAGACAGACAGACTGACAGACACATTTGTAAAAACATGTTTTTCGGGTTCAGGGGGCGCCAAAACGTGGACATTTGACAAAAACTGGGGGGGTCAAATTTTACACAAATCTAATACCTTCTCTGCGATAAGAATGTAAAAAATTGTTCCATTTTCTTTCTCACATAATAGGAAGCTTTGTAGTCATTAGATTTTCCAATATTTTAAAAATGGTTTAATGAAACTTTCCTCACTTGATAAGTGTCTAATATATCATCATAATCAATTATCCGGATGTATGTGTGTATGTGCATGTATATGTGTGTTTGGTTGTATGGATTTATGGATGTCATCGCCGTTTTTTGTCGCCCTATTAAATTAAAGACAGTTGTAGATAAATTGATAAAATTTGTAGGGTGACACCACCATTATCTCAAAACGTGCCAAAACTGTTTTTTAAATATTGAATTAAAAAATGATTTTTAAGTACTATATTTAGAATTTTTTTTTAATTGATTTTTCGACAATAACTTCTGAAATAAGTATTTGATTATGAGAAAAATTCAAAGTTTAGCAAAAGAAAGATTCCCTGCGTCGAGACGAATTGATTGACCTGTATGATTAATGCATTTTTTTTAATATTAAGGAAGTCATGCTCTTATTTGTAATTTTGAAAAATTTCGTTTTCATCTTTGATTTCAAATAACCAAAATTCAAAGCTAATGTAAGAAAGTAAAAGTTTTTTTGCATCGTATAAAATGAAGTAAAATATAAATAAATTTTATTACAAAATATGAATGATGAAGTCGAAAGATTCGTTGTTTGGAAAGAAAAGAATTATACATTTTTAAAAATATTTAGGCAAATCATGAATGATTTCTCTATGAGGAAGCAAAGTGCTCAAACAATGAGCACAAAAAATATAAATATAGTTAAATGGATGAACACCCGAAATCGAATTCACAGCTAGTTTGTGTTTAGTTCACTTTCGTCGATTCGATCCTGTTTAGTAAATTAGAATCACTTTGTGGTCGATTATTGCACTTGAGATCAAGTTTCTTCCTTCCGCGCGATTCAAGATAGATAACGAAACATGAGTGTCAAACCTCTTGAGATTAAATATCTAATCACTCCTGATTCTTCTGCATTGAATAATTTTTCAGTTACATAATTGCTAACTCATTAAATAATGTTATTATCATTTTTTTTTTTTTTTTTTTTTGAAACGCGATAAAAGCAACGAGTGTGTCCATCTGCCTTGGAAAAGGCAACTGACCAAAAGTTTTCAATATTTTAAACCGAGGTTCTGCACAAGGCCGCCGTTTCCTGCTATTATAATTACGAAGGCGGTTGGAAAGTCAATTATACGTCGAAGCACATTATACGTCGTTCATGGTATCGAGCATCTACTACTGGTGGTGACTATAAATTAGAATCATAAGAATAACAGAGTATCACTGTCACACTATATTACACTAAGAATTTGTCACACTATATCGAAGATTTGAAGTTTTTCTACTTTTGAACTACTGACCATTTGAGATTTTTACACGTTGTACGTCAATATGATACACATAGAGTGATAAAAATTATGTTCTGTGCATGCGTCCTAGGGCAAAACTGAAGCTGTGTCTGCGCAGATGAAATAAACTTCGTGGACTGAGTGTCACCCTTATTCGTGGAGAAATCACCCTTATATGTAGAAGGGTTCACTGTCTGGGTGGCTTTTTTCGAAGGTTAAAGATTTTTAGAGTTTATTAAGGGTGATCAGATCACATAATATATACATATATATATATATATATATATAT